>VUQK01039581.1:0-17208 GCA_015106715.1 Bujurquina vittata
GGCTACTGCAGGTGGCAGTTCTCGCGAGGCTACTGACAGAGTTCAGTTTGGAGCGGCAGGAATAATTTTTTTAAATTATTACATTAAAATACGGGAAATTTACGTGAAAATAATAAAATGGGAGGACGGCTGGACAGAGGGTTAAAATACAGGAGACTTGACAAAACGGGAGACTTGACAGGTATGCATTTAAAATAACCTTAAATGTAAAAGCTGATAGTTAAATAAGTGTCATTTCATAATTATATGATTTATAATCCGATTAGTCGACTAATTGTTTCAATAGTCGATGACTAATCGACTATCAATATAGTCGTTAGTTGCAGCCCTACTACCTGACCAGCAAGTGAGTAGGTGGTAGTCACACAACTACCATTACATGACCAGAATTGATTAAGTACATCACTGTCGATCCCTGAGTCATAGGACAATACAGTATACAGTGTGCTAAGCCACCTAACCTGCATGAAGTTGTATGTCCCTTGCATCTGAGCCATGAGGTCTTGCACTGCCTGCTTTCTGACCACAGGGTCGGTGGCAGGAGGGGGAGTGACTTGGTTCACAGTAATGGTTTGTTCTGGAGCCAGCTGGGCAGAAGGCTGGTGCTGCAGGGAATTCGCCATCTATTCAACACAGGCATATTCGACTCATATACAGGGACTTGTAAAATGGGTTTCAAGGTACCGAGTGCTGCAGTGATACAGTAGTGGAGCATACCTGAGCCTCCACGGTCCACTCTTCAACTTGGTCTTTTTCTGTACTGCTGTATGTACTTTCTGGAATGAACTGTCTGTTTACAAACTGCAACAGAAGACAGCAGACTAAAATGTGACAAAACAACTAAAAGAAAGAGCTGGTCTGTGTGGTTTCTTGTGCAGCACAAAACAAATCTCACCTCTATAGTTTCCACTTTAACTGGCTCTGTAGTTTTTTCACTAGCCAATCCTTCTGGAGAATTTAAAAAAAAAAAAAGCATACATGAGGAAGGCTTTCTTTCTGGGTCAAACATTTCTCTCACACAATTTACTAACTGTTGCTTACCATGTTCCGATGGCTGCTCTCCAGTTTTAGACTCAGCCACCACAGTCTGCTCCTCTTGTTCCTCTTCCTCCTCACATGTCCCATTTTGATGAGTTTGCGCTCTGTCAAAGTAACCACTTTGCAGCACTTTGTCCAGAGTGTCCTTCAGTGACTTGTCTAGAATAAAGATAGCAATTCAAAAAAAGTTTTAAACACCCAAGAGCTTCAGATTGTTATCCATTATGCAAACCACAATGGTTTGATTTAAACATTTGCATATCCTGTAATTAAATATTTAGGCGTCTGTGTGGCAAGTGATGTAAAGACATGAAAATGCTTACATGTGGTCCCTGCCACAGCCTTGTCTCGGCCCTCAAGCAGTTCCCACAAGTGTAGTGAGGCTTCTTCATATTGGTCAGTCAACCTGCAAATCACACAATGAATGTAGGTAAATATAGTGTAGTACTAGGTTGTAGGGTTGCAGCGGTAACCGGTTTCATGGTATACCATGGTATTAAAATGCATGGTTATCATACCGTGGATGTTTGCTTATTACCAGTAATAAAGGTAAAAGGCAAGCCAGTGGAGAATTTCACGCACGGATGCGCAGCTCCGCTCTGTCTCGGCTGTGCATTGGTCAGTGGCGCCGCTCTCAGGCACACAACGGTGCAAATAGCGACAGATTTAACCAGCCTCCATCCACTTTTTAAAAAAACACTAAACTAAAATCAGCAGTGTGGAACTACTTCGGATACACACCAAATGTGTGTGAGGATGGTATCCCGTTTGCAAGCAGTGTGGAAGAAAAGTGACCTCTAAAAGAGGGAATACTTCAAACTTGTTCTCACCATCCCTCCGTACACATTTAAGTATCCTGTTAATACCGGTCTGTCTAACAAATGCTTGGTCCACACGCTAACCACCAGCAAAAGTGCTGAGTCATCCGAACTCCAGACACGCCGGTGCCCGTGAAGCGCGTGCTGTGCTGGATGCGCATGTCCGTGTTAAGGGTCTTTCTGGACGTGAAAGACGGCATTTATGTGTGTTCATGTTAAAACTTTGTTACGTATATTTTTCATCCCTTAAAATCAGGCTCGGTATGAAAGCCTTAAGAGTGAAATCTGTATTATGAGGATGATGTCAGCAATAATCCCCTCTGTCTGCAGGATATGCTTATTTCACACTAACTTAGCAGAACAACGTACTATAAAGCAGACAACAGTAGCTGATCAGACACTGACCCAGGATCAGTTTCTCAGATATTAAATATGTTTGCATGGTGATTCATAATTTTACTGAACATTTTAAATGCAGGGTGTTTAATTCTAAGAGTGCATATGTCTGTGTGTACTCATACTCCTGCACTTTTTCTCACATTTGTTTACGAAGACAAAGATTTTTTTTCTAAAGGAGAGATTCATTTTCATTTACAAATTTGGCTTTTTCCTTATTCTAATATTGCAGTTTTTACAAATAAAATAAAAAACAGGAGTTGTATAGGAGACATTTTAAACAAAACTGTCATTAAAATGGTTCCAAGTACAAGAAAATAATTTGTAAAACAAAAACACTTGTCGTCATTTCTTTAAGGGTCAGTGTAACTTATAATATTTGTGAAATACGGTGATACCGCGGTATTTTCTGAGACGGTTATACCGTGAAAATCTCATACCGTTGCAACCCTAGTGACTAAAATAGACCTGCAATAGAAACATATTTTGGAGGGTGCGTGTGAATTTAAAACATTAAGCTCATTCAGCACCCAGTTTTTTAACAAAAACACTGATAACACAACAACAGCAGCAGTTGTCTGCACACGCGCATTAGGTGTATAGAGGCGGAGCTGTTACCGAGACAGTGAGCTCAGGTGGAGCAAAAGGAAATGTTTTTCTAGCGTCCAAAGCAGCAGCCACCATTAAACCTTTACTGGGAAACAGCTGGAGGTCCTTCATCATCCACCTGATCTTTGTAGCTGCTCCATCCACTGCTGTTTGTTTCAGGCCGCGAAAAACTACAATACGGAAGTTAAAATATGCAGATTAATTATTAATAAGACAAAAGTATTTCTTATTAAATTATTCTATTATTCGATAGAATACTCGATTACTAAAATGATTGAGTAGCAATGTGACTTTGTTTGAAAGTTTTTCTTACTCTTTTGTAGCAATAATTTCCAAAGAAAAAAAATGTAATTACAAGTTATTATAAGAGACCAGATACATCAGTCTGCTTTTAAATAGAAATGAAGCATGTGAGTCAGCTTTATACATTTACACACTGGAAATGTGGTTAAAGATAATATCAGTATTATACTGAGTGATTTCATATTCTTAAGTACAGTGAGCTTTGTTACATTTACGCATATGAGAAAAACTTTCTGACAGGGCAGCCGAGTGACCACATTTGTTAATTTTTATGTGCAGTTTTAAGACTTTTGACTGCACTTGCTGCTCATTGGTAATTCAGTGTGCTTTTCTAATTGTGACCCCCTCTCTTGGTTTTGTTCAGGCCCTATCTCCTTGCTCAGTGCTACGGCTGTGCTGTTGTTGAGGATGCATGGCATTATTTCCTTCATCGCCTGCTGCATCACCGCCGGATCTACAAGTACATCCACAAAGTCCACCATGACTTCACTGTAAGTCAAACAAACATACGATAAGATGAAGCACAGCTTGCTGCTTTACTGAAGAGTCACTAATTAACAGAGGTGCAAACATACAAACATTCTGTACTTAAGTAGAAGTACAAATACTTGTATCAGAAATACTCTGGTAAAAGTACTGGTTCAATTTCTTTACTCAAGTAAAAGTAAAGAAGTACAGGCTCTGAAATGTACTTAAAGTATGTAGAACCCAAGCTGTGAAAGAGAATTTAAACGCACCTCTGTTTTCTGTGTCCTACATAGTACCAGCAAGTATGATTGATGTGTGAATGAATAGTGCATGAAATTGTAAAGCGAGTGTCTAGAAAAGCGCTATGTAAGACTAATGCATTATCATTATTATTCTTAGTAGTAGAGGGTGACTGTGCCGCCACACCTAAATGGAAAAATGAGTATACTCAGGGGTAAAAGTGGGATTCAGAAGGTGGAGGAATAATAATACTACTTTTCCACTTGGAGTCAATTTCAATGAACCGGCGAAACACATAAGAACGAGCCTACGTTTCCATCGCGCTTTGTGAACTGATCCTTTAAGTATGAGTGTGGGCGGGTCTTCGTCTGGACACGGAAGCCAAAGGGCACAAACATGGGACAACAGCTGCTGTGCTGCGAACATATTTTACGGTCCAAATAAAACTACAGCAGGATCTGTGTGCAGCACCGAGGTAAACACCGACAGCGATTACGAGCAAGATGACAAGTACGCACTTTGCATCCTTTTATCTGTGATATGAACTGATGCAAAGCAGCAAGTTCAGCCTTAGGGTCCAACCTAATTCACAGCTGTGAAAATTGCATCGCTTTTCTCATGTAATACACACCACGCAGTGAAATAGCAGTAGAAAATGTTACACTGAGATGTCGGAGTCACGCCCTTCTGCTTTTATCACGTGTTCTTGGTTTGAAACCAGCTAGCTTGCAGGGCCCGAGTTGAACCCATTTTTCTGCACCGAGTGCATTCGTGGTCGAAAAACTACTGAACTGTTCAAATACTGGCACCGGCACCAGAACCCCGGCTGTGGAAAAGAGGCCTAAGATCACAGAAGAATCACAAGTTTCTATTGTGAGCTCCAGTAAATTATTTTGGTGTGCAGGTTGTAATCACCTGACCTGCTGCTGCTCTGTGTGGATGAACTGAATTCAAAAAGATGTAACACATTAGTTCACAAGCTATCTCCTAAACTGAAAACATACAGCCTATTCATCTCTGCTACACTTCATGTAACCTGTAAATATAAGCACATAAAACCTTTTCAGAAAGTAAAGTGGTATCAAAGTTTTCTGTATAAGGTTATAGTAACTATAACCTGTAACCTTTAAGCAGCAGAAGTGACTTTAAGGAAAGATTTCAAAATATGGGGCTAAATAAGGGAAGCAGGCCAAAAAGACAAACTTTCTTTTAATAGTCTGACCAATCAGATTGAGTCTGGCCTGCAGAAAGGTTATTCTGAGGATGTAATCATTGAGGTGTCAGCCCCGGCCTCCATCTCAGAACAGTCTCTGTGCACCAACAGAATGCTTTACTGCAAATACAGTACAGCAAGCTGACCTGTTTATCTTGCACTAAACTGCAGTATGTTCATACAAGCTTTGAATTACACAAAGTTAGCATACCTCAGTTTGTTTTGCAGTCCCTACCTTTAAACCTAACCTCACTTCTTCTTCTCCTGTCCTCTTTCTTACATCTTTCTCCACCACTGAATGAATTTTTGTCTTTCTTTTCTCTCCCTGGAAATACAGCAGTGGTGGCAGTGACCACAATGAAAATTTCCTTCATATTTGAAACCTCAAGTAATGAGTCTGTTTTGAAAATGTGAGGAGTAGAAAGTACAGACATTTGTGTAAAAATGTAGGGAGGAAAAGTAAAAAGTTGTTAGAAAAAATAAATACTTAAATAGAGTGCAGAAAATTCTACCCAAGTAGAATGAAGTATTTTGTTACTTCCCACCTCTGCTTACTAACTGTGTTTAGGATAAAACAGCATGTGTGCGTATTGTTAGCATGTCTGTCCTCTGCCCCAGGCTCCGTTTGGCATGCAGGCAGAATACGCTCACCCTGCTGAGACCATCATCCTCGGGGCTGGCTTCTTCATCGGCATTATGATCTTCTGCAACCACGTTTTCTTACTCTGGGCTTGGGTGGCCTTCCGCCTGATGGAGACCATTGATGTTCACAGGTAGGCCTCAATAAGTGCTATTCATTTTGCTAGATAACTTCTCGCTCTTCTGGATGTCACTCCACAATTATGGATAATCTTCTGGTCCTTTAAATGCACCTGAAGGAGGCTTTCTCTCCTGCAAATTCAGTAAAATGTGAAGGAAAGATGCGTGAGGGAAGCGAGGAGAGAAGTTAGCATCATGAAAGCTTACAGATTTTATTTCCTCTTTAACCTCTTGTCCAGAAACAACCTTGTACCAGATGATGTATTATCATAAATGTTTTCACTTACATTTATTTTCCACCTGCACCACTGAGTACTCATACTCACTAAATAGTTTCATGTGAAATGACAGTTTAACTTTGCTTTTAATGTGTGCAGTTATCCACTAGAGGGCCACAAAGAACATCAGATGTGTTTGTTTTAATACAGGATTAATATAACACCTTTATATTTTAGAAATAATATTTTTGATAATAATATTATCTAATATAATTTTTTTCTGCTCCATGCCTTAATTTACATGTGATCACTTACATTTAATGATCTCTTTTTTGCAAATCTTTCTTCTAAAATAAAACCAGGATTTAAGGCAAAGCCTTAAAACTGAATTTATAGTTTGGGATTAAATTGATGCTGTAGGTTCATCGTAACTGCTAACCCTTCTGAAACCCTGTGCTGTTACCTGACATGCACCAACTTAGAGATGAAATTACACATGGCTTCAACACAGCCTTCACAGGCATCAATGCTGGAAACACCTTCGGCCACTTGCATAGGCTATATCTCACAGGCTGCACTATATAGGTTCAGTTAAGAAGTCCAAGCTGAGCTTAAGTCAAATGTTTACTGGATATTTCTCATACTGAATACATTTCCAAACTCTAAACATCAACTTGAGGTCAAAACCCAAATAAACCCATCGTTTCTTCACATTTTGTTACCACTTTAACTTTCTGAAAAGGTTTTAGGAGCTTATTTATTATCAAAGGCTTTTGACTATTTGTAAAATTTGGTCATTTTTTTAAAGGGAAGTTGTGACTTATCCCCCTCCCCCCTTATTTCTAATAGTGGTTACGACATCCCTTTGAACCCGCTCCACCTGATCCCGTTCTATGCCGGTGCCCGTTTTCACGACTTCCATCACATGAACTTCGTCGGGAACTACGCCTCCACCTTCACCTGGTGGGACAAGCTGCTGAAGACGGACAACCAGTACAAAAAGTACATGGAGAAGCAGGCAGATAAGAAGGAGCAGTAAAATGCTCAAGCTTCCCTTCACAGACTCACATCTATGCTGTCAGGTAGAGAAGAGGCAGTGAGCCGTACAGACAAAAACACAAAATTATTGCTGAGTTTCATCTCTGAACACTTAATGGAAAAACACGCAAAAGGTGTTTATCTGTGGTTTGATTATGAATCAGACTGTGCGCTGACTTCAATCCGTCTTCTGTGCCTTCTTCAAAAAGGAGCATTGCTTTTGTTAACAGCTCACTGAATAGAAACAATCAAGTCTTTATTTCGATTTTACTTTATCAAATGAAATAAGGCTTGAGCTGAAATGCTTCTGTAACCCTCTGAATGTCTCAGCACTTTAGCACTTCCTCTTTAGTTGATCTGAGGCAGTCTTTCCTTCCTGCAGCTGAACCTGCGGCTCGGTGGGAACTGTCTAAACTCAACACAGACTTCTTAAAATAAGAGTCAGGTGTGTTTGATGCAAATTCATGTATATTCTCGATAAAAAGGGGATGTGTTCTAGGTCGTTCAAATATGTAAAATATAATTAAATGCTGTTTTAATTTTATACAAAAGTAAATCATTTTGTTGTTTTTGTGTTTTTGTCAATTAAAATATGTGAACAAATTAAACAGGAGTTGTTCTTTTTTTTGATTTTTCTGAATTTAGTCAGAGATGTGCTAATGAACTATAAATGTATTTATTAATGTATAAATGTATTTAGTATTGCTAAATGGATGTTTTGTTTTTTAATGGTGAATGGAAACACTGACTTTGCTTGTGTTTTTAAAAGTCCATCCATCCATTTTCTCCTGGCTATCCAATTCATAGTCGTAGCAGCGAAGGAGCCTATCCCAGCTGCCATATGGTGAGAGGCAGGGTGCACCCAGGACAGGTTGCCAGTCTATCAAAGAGAGATAGACAACCATTCACACTCACATTCACACATATAGGCAATTTAGAATCACCAGTGAACCTAACCTCTCTACAGTAAGTGCATATCTTTGGACTGTGGCAGGAAACCCAAGTTCTGGGAGAAAACCTGGGCAGACACGGGGAGAACATGCAAACTCATGTTTAGGTAGCATGCCGGTGAATGCCAGAATCCCAGAGATTTGCTGGGAGAAAACTGCATCTTCTCAAAATGATCACTGTTCTTCATGTCACCTGTCAGTGGTTTTAATGTTGTGGCCTCAGTGTACATGGAGTTGCATGGAGTAACTGCTGCACTATGGGCACACCCCCACAGCTCCATCCAGCACACACAGCTCCATCAAGTCAGTCAACAGCAGCAGGCACCAAACAGGAAATGAGACCTTATACGTGACCTGGAAAAACACTGAATACATGAAATTGAGCAATTTTAATAGTTTGTGGAATGTAAAGAAATATGAATGCATTTCACTTAATATCACTACCACAATTTTGGTTAACTAATGTAATGAAAATTGTAGGAACTTGTTTTGTCAAATGAGTAGACTATAATAGAGAAAACCCCAACAATCAGATGAGTCCCTATAAGCAAGAATTTGGCAACATCTGGAAGGAAATCTCCCTTTTAATAGGAAGAAATCTTCCATTTCCAGGCTTAGGAAGAGGCAGCCATGTGGCACAACTTTGGAGGTTAGGGTTATAGTCCTTAGATTTGCAGTATTGTATATTTTTCTATCAACTGAATTCTACAAAAGCAAAATTAAGCAGGAAATGACAAGTGAAACATTTTAAGCTGCAGCCGTCTGCATTTTCTAACTTAAGTGTTTGGATTTTAATGGTAAAGTGGGGAGAGGAGGGATGCTATAATGGCCATAATACATTTATTTTTTTGTTGTCTTGTCATTCATGCTTATTCATACTCTTCTACCGAGTTATTATGTGACCATTTTCTGGGTTACTTTTCTTTCTTATCCCATCCTCCCTTTTTATTTCTTCTCTTCATATGACCAAAGAATAATGAGTTTGTCACATGTATAAAATAAGCATTATAAAAAATTCTTCCCTATCAAATCATTTTTGTTAAAATTTATTTTGAAAATTGTGAGCGGATATGGGGATCTTGTGGCTGACTTAAAGCTGCGCGTTGACAGAGCGCCTGCGCTCAGGTACAGCGCATCGCACACAGAGGGAAGAGAGAGAGAGAGGCAAAGAGAGGGATATTTATAGCCTAAAGCGAGGCTGCAGCACAGAGATACGGCTTGGAACCAAGCCGCGAGCAGGCAGGGAGACAGGGCTTAGGAAAACGAAGAAGCGTCAAAATGAAACACTTCCTTTCGGTAGTTTTATTCGGGGCCGCGGTGGTCGCCCTGGTCAGCGCAGCCGGCAGCGACGGTGAGATCTCCTTCGAGTACCACCGTTATGAGGAGCTGCGGAAAGCGCTGGTGTCGGTGTGGCTGCAGTGTCCGACCATCACCCGCATCTACACCATTGGGGAGAGCTTCGAAGGCCGCGAGCTGCTGGTGCTGGAGATGTCCGACAATCCGGGAACGCACGAGGCTGGTCAGTTTTACGCATACATAAAGCCTGTTTTACACTGCGGTGAATGCGCACCCCATCACGCACCATTTGTCCCCGATTTCCGTCGCGCTACCAACTAACAGAAATCTATTACCACCCGCTGTGATAACAAAAACACATTACGCACCATTGCGCATAGCAGCTGCTTGGCTGTGCCCTCATTTTTTGTGTGTGAAGCTTATAGAGAAACGACCTGTGTTGCTGATGCCCCTGAGAAAACGGCAGAGGAGGAGCGCAGGTGTGTCGTGCTGTGCGTAAAGGGGCGAGCGAAGGGCCCGCCGCATCAGTTCTGAGGTATCTAGATTGTAGATAGGGGGATCAGCCGCGCAAAGCCGCCATTTTGCTGGTTGATAAGCATCTCTTCGCGCTTATCCTGATTCTTAGAAAACACCCCAGAAGCCGTGGATCGTGCCATGGCCCATTTGGAAGTGTTTTGAATTAGCCTTTCCATCTTTAAAAAAAAGAGAGAAAAAAAATTCTGGGCCTAACATATCAGGAAGTTGAATTGAATTCAAAGGAAAGAGGCTTTGTACCCATTAGTCATTAGCAGGGTTTTACAGTCATTATTACATCAGTGATCTGTATTATTTGCTGCAGGCTGGAAGAAACAATAGGTCAGTTTTACTGATGAGGCACATTAAGCAGAACCACTACAAATGTGGTTAACCAGCGTTTTACATGCAATCCACCTTCTCCTTTCACCAAATTTTCCACAGCTAGATGGGCCACTTCCATTTTGGGAGCAAAGCTACATCTTGAAATTCTTCAGATGGCTTTCCAAAAACAGCTGACAGCTGAAGCAGAGAACTGTAAAAGCTTTAAATAAAAAGGGAGTAGACGATATTAAAAACAGAAGCTGTTTGTACCTGGGCCCCAAAGCTGTGTGGAAAAACCCTTGAGGTTTAATTTGCCCAGAATGTCCCTTTACAACTTCCTTAATCTATCTGTTTTTTTGTTTTTTTTTGGGTTTTTTTTAAAATGTCAGACTTGGAATCCATGTCTTCATTTGCATGTTGGTAATCAGTAAAAACACCACAGACAAAAATGTCCAATCCCTAATTGAACACTGGCTTGTTTTTGTTTTACCCATAGCTTAGTTATAACCCAAACCCAAGGTACTTCTTTTACCACTTTAACCCCTTAATCCAAAGCTCACGGCTGACCTATTCAGACTTGCTGGCGTGCTTTAAGTGTGGAAACAGTGAGAGGAACACTGCTGGTCCAACCCTAGCCTGTAGTTTATTTAACCTTTAATGAACATTTGGGAACGGTTTGGCGATTCCTAGCCAGCTCTCCAAACAGGAGCTTTAACTGTGATGTATTGCAGGAAGTAATTAATTTTATTTCAGCAATCCTGAGAGAGCGCCTTCAGAGGAAAGAAGAAATGCTGTAATATTGTAGCATATAGGGAGCATTTTATAGGATTTGTAACTGTATGGGTCATGCAGTATTTTTTATTTATTTATTTTTTGTCTTGAGGTTTGCAGCTGTGGGTGTATTTGCGCGACGTTAATGGTGCACCACAGGTTTGGTGTGCCGCTCGGCTCACATGGTCACAGAGTCTAATGGACGTACATACTAAATAAGCTTGTAATAGTCCGGTGGGCGTACGCAGGCATGAGTCACAGTAGCAAGCCCTTATTACTACCAGATGAGTTTCCAAGCCGCTACTTCGCCAAGCAGGGCTGGGGCCTCCCCTCCTCCTCCCTTCTCCTTTTCCTCCCTCTGCATCTCTGCTGAGCAAAACATCCACAGAGGGAAGGAGCGCGATGAAACAGAGAAGTGCAGAGGGAGAGGAGCCCCAGACGGGGCAAAGCAGAGTGTGACGAGAAGAATAAAACTCAAGCTTCCTTTAAGGTGTCCTGCTCATGTTTTATCTGACACTGCAGTGTGTTCGAACTAAGGTGGAGCCAAAATAGCTGTTGCCGGGGCAACAGATCGGCTTAGTGCACTGAGCTGACTGGCGGCTCGTGGTTGGCTGGCTGGCTCAGAGAGGACGATGGTCCTGAGCGGTTGCATCTGTCAGTAAACAGCCATCTGTCATGCACTGCGGCACTGGAACCGCCTGTGCACAGGAGTATAAACACTGGTAACATATAGGTATACAGCAAGTGTATATAGTGTGGAAGAAGAGCCGGACATTTTCAATGGGTCGCTCTCTCAGCCACTCACCAAAACAAACACACCAAACCCAAATTAGTACCTGGTTTTATTTCTCACCATTTTGGTTCACACTCTCTCCCCTTATTGATTTTGTTTCTTTTGTTATGTTTCTCGTGAAAAATCTGTAGCTGACAGCTATGCCTAGGAAAATTAATGAATTCAGCAGTACATCGGGCAGCTCAGGGCCACATGTTTTCCTGCAGCAGTTTGTTGTCGACAAAAAAAGAGCTGAAAAGGAGAGTGAGTAATGGACTCAGATGTACCAGGTGGACAGAAACATGATTCAGACAAACACGACTGCACTGTGTTAGCCAACACTTGTTAACCAACAAGCTTGTCATTAAAAAGTGATAAATATTGTGTTTCCTAATTTTTTTTTGTTGCTATCCGGGGTGGTGTGACTTTGTAGAATTACATACAGTATAAGCAGTGCAGCACTTCATGGGCGTTTCAAGTGTCACATCCTGGGCATTTTAAACTTGGTGTTTCATGTAACACTGTAAAATGGCATGAAAGGTCTTTAAAGGTCCGGCCTTTGCTTTTATTGTCTGAAATTGCGTGGCGTGATATGACACTCGAAAAGCAAACAATGCGTTTTGAACGTCAAGTGGCCCGAGGAAAACTGGTGTGTTATGCATTTACCATTTCATGATATCAGGCTGCCACAAAGTGACGTTATTTACCACAATGTCACACTTTTTTTATTTTTATATACTTGGCTAGATCCATAATATCTCTTTTACTTCTCTGCCTCCACATTTCAAAAAGGAAACTACAACACTAACTCTATCTGAATATAGTTTGGCTACTACTACCACTTAAACTGTACATACAAAGCATGTAAATAACTCTCAAAGCGCACATTACGTACTTTTGATACTCAGCCTTTTGATGATTGTGCTTTAAAGTAAAGGATTTGAATGTTTCCATCATTTGAAGGAGGCTACTTCTCACAGCTGGCTTATATTTGAGCTACGTAAAAGCCTCTTTTCTTCAAGGGAAAGAGGCTCTGGTTTAACTCCTTTGACTCTCATGTCTGGAACCATTTACAACATTTCTAATACCAGGAGGAGAAACCCTATATTGTAATGTACTTTGCTTTGTCTGAAGGCAAAAAAAAATGTCAGTATGAGGTACTGCTTTCCCCAATCTGCTGTATGAGGTGGAAGATGTTATAAGACTCCATGGCGGTCTGTTTTATAATGCGACAGAGGAAGTGTGTAATCCCCAGTGAGCATGCACTCAGATGCCCAGTTAAAGTGTGTAACTGCCAGTCACACTGCTGAAAATAACATATTGGATGACACTGGGTGTGTTGGATATTACCTGTCCTTTTCAATGATACGTGTTACGTGGGTGGAGGGGAATGGGGACATTTTATTTCCTGTAGAGATGGCGAAAACAGCTGATAGACAAAGAGGTGCTGATGGAAAAAGGAGCTAAAAATGACAGGAATGATGATTGAAAAAAAGGGAGTCACAGGAGTGCAAGTGTGATGAGGGCAAAGAAGAGCGTGGAGGGAAAAAGGGAGCAGCGGAAACAAAAAAAGATGAGAGAAAGGCCAAGGCATCAGCCAGAGGTCATTCATTATACATCAGACACCCACATGCATCTACTTCCTTCTCCTTCTCCTCTGCCCTCACTCTGCTCTTTTTCTTCCTCTTCTACAGTCAGCTTTGTTTTTAATCTTCCCCTTTTTAATCTCCCCCCTTTCCCAAATTTCTCTGCTCCCCAAGCTGAACCATTTTGATCAGGTTCTTGTCCAAAAAAAAAAAATCTCCTTTCAACTCCTCAGTTTCTGAGATACATATATACCAGCAGATAATCTTTTTGGCAGGTATCTCCTATGATCAACTACAGCTCCCATAAGGGTCACTTTTCATGATGTGCAAATGAGAGGCAAAAATTACACAGATGCTATTGAAGTGATCAGAAATCTTGGACATGAGTTGTAGATACAAGAGTAAAAATGAGTTCTGAAGACATTTTCAGAATTTTCTTCCAATTCTCAGCTGCTCCTGAGCAATGTTAAAGGTGCCATGTAATTAATATGTTCATGGAGGGGAATCAAGCATTTACATAGTATAGCAGCGAATGAGCATCCACATCTTTGTTTATTATAGGAAATGCTTTATTACTGAATATGCCAATGACTATAAATCAAAGAAATCAGAATAAAGGTTAGTGACAGAACATAAAAACACTACAAATACGACCAGACAGAGGAGAGAAAAGAAGAGAGCACTGCTGTGCTTTCTCTTGTATATGTGCATGTGTGTGTAATGTGAGCCCGTATATGAGTGCGTGTGTTTGCGTACACGAGCGCGAGACAGTCGGGCAGATGCAGAGTGAGAGTTTGTTTACTCACTCTCCCAGTTAATTTGTCTCCCTCTGAACCTGCCCCTGGCAGGGTTGCCACGACAACTAAGAGCGTGCTAATGTGGTCATTCCCAAATGACGTTGTAGCTTCGGCCATAATTACTCGGTCTCCTAGGAGACTTTAGTGATGCTGATTATTTTGGACAAAGGTCGGATGATGCATTGGATTTTGGCAGCATGAGCTGTCATTTTAACCTTTAGGAATCAGGAGTGGTCTGAAGGTAAAGAACATTTGGAAACTCTGGTTTTTACTTAAATTAACTTTTCATGTATAAAATGTATCAAACGGAAAAAGATGGGAAGCTTTTCAACAGAATACTGGAGGATCCTATAATGAAACATTGAAACAATTATTAAGGTTCATCAGTTTAAAACACAGCTCAAAAAAATTAAAGGAACGCTTTTTTTAAATGTTTTTTATCACCGTAAAGTGAATGTGTTTTTGCTTTGGGCTGTGTGCCAGATAAAAGATGTAGCTTATCTGGACCTCATATTTTACATAGTTAAACCTAATAAATCATAAAAAAATATTAATCAGTTGCTTTTTTTTAAAAGTACGTTTAAAAATGTATATACAATATTTTGTAAAAGTCTTGAGCCAACCCTCGCCAACCCCCTCATAGCAGGAGTATCCTCGAGGAGGCTATATATTTTCCTTCCAAGCAGCCAGACTTTCTTGTAAGTTTTTAAAGTAGTCTTGAGCAATAGTTCTGCAGGCTTTCTGAAGGACTTTCAAAGTTTTTCTTTGGACATTGGCTGCTTTTTCACTGATTTTCAGTCTATTTCTTGTAGCTGACCATTCACTGAAGCGTTAAAAAAGACACCTAACTTAAGGGATGAGTCGGTGTTGTGTCTACATGTAACAGACACCTTAGCAAAGAACCAATTTAAATAAATTGTATCTGTAGGCACTCTGTTACTTGCAGCGTCTTTAGTTGAATCTATGAAAAATGCCAAAGATAACAGTCATAAAACTGTATTTTTGTACCAACAAGGTGATTCCCAATGAGAATGAAAATTTGACATTTTCCTGCATGATGTGCAGTGTGTCCTTAAAAAATTAGAGGAAGCTGAACAGGTGGATGAAAAAAGAAGTGGCATGTCTAAAAAATACTATCTATAGCAGATGAACAGTATCTGAAAGTCAAGACCTGACATGGAACCTGAGAGGTGCATCTGGCCCTTCAGTTCATCCATTTACTGTTTAGCAAGAAATGGTCTCAGTTAAGCCATTCTTAAGGAAGGGAAACAGGGAAGAAAGACTGAGGTATGCCAAATTACACAAGAACTGGACTGAAAATCAGTGGCAACAGGTCTGATGGAGTGATGAATCCAAATTTTAACATTTTGGTTCAAATTGTCAACATGTTCAGAGGAGGTCAGCAGAGAGGTACAACAGTGAGAGTCTACAACCATCTGTAAAGCACAGTGCAGGCTCTGTCATGGTTTGTGGCTGTATTTCAGCCAGTGGTGTTGGACATCTTTTCAAAAATTGATGGCGTTATGATTTTGATCCACCATGCAATACCATCAGGAAAGCATCTGATTGGTAATGGCTTCATCTTTCTTCATGACAATGATCTCAAACACACTGGTAATGCAGTAAAAGCATCCCTGGATAGAAAACCACACAGTGGAAGACTATCAGTCATAGATTGGCCTCCACAGAGCCAAGCATTGTTGAAGCAGTGTGGGATCATCTTGACAGAGAACAGAACAAAAGGGAGCAAACATCAACAGAACAATCACTGAAGACTACCTAAAGAAATGACAAGAAAGCAGCCTAAAGTGGTCATATCAGATATTAACTTTCCCAGAAAAATAAAAATAAGCTAAGATTCATTTGTCAAAAAATTCACACTTGCACTTTTATGTGTGAGCAGTTTTGTATGTGCATGCAAGAGTTAAAGGTCAGTGTGAGCTTGAGAGAAAAGAGGAATAGATTGAGAAATAAGGAGGAAGGGCTTGTGTGTGTAATAAGAACAGATGGAAGTGTTTTGAAGTGTTAATGAGCATGAATCTGCAAAAAAAAAAAGAAGCACGAATACAGATGAAAGCCCTGCTCCTCGTTTTAGATTCATAACTAGCTACATGACTCTGTACATATGTGGGTTCTAAATATATAAAACATCCACAGCTCTCCAGTCTGCATGCTAACATGGGCTTTAACAGCATAAAAACATGCTCCTTGAGGGAGAAGGGCAGAGTCTCCAGATACAGAGCATCTGTATAATAGCTTGAAACACAGTAACTCATTTTTCCTGAATGCAACATCAAAGTGTATGTATTTGTGTGTGTGTGTGTGTGTGTGGGGTGGGGGGGGGTGGATGCATATGTCTGACAGCTCAGTCAGGCTTCTAAAGGCTGTAAAAAAATCCAGCAATGAGCAATGTCAGGACAGAAAGAGTTACTTGCAGGCTTGAAATCATTAGTAGCAGTTCCGAGGAGATTCAAGCATTTAAAAATAACCTGACTACCAGATGTGAACATGTGGTGTGTGTGTGTGTGTGTGTGTGTGTGTGTGTGTTCCTCACTCGTGAAGCTGCTGGCATTACTCTACAAATACATCAAGAGACCAGCCAAAATGGAAGAAGATGAATATGACCTAAATCTTGAAAGCAATCTTAAACAATAGTTTTGTTAATAATTATTATTCATTAGGGGAAAAATAAAGAAAATGAAATGACCCAATTAGGGTACAGGCACAAAAAATAAAAACACAGCTCTCAATAAAAGCAGGACCCCTGCAGCTTCACATTCTTCTCACCATCTGCCATTCTTGAACTACATTTTATAATTTGTAACCGATCTGCACAAAAGACTGTTCTCGTACAGCCACAGAAAGTTTATAGTTAATCAAAAGAATGTTTACAGCATACAACAGCTCATACTGTAGGACCGCTTCTTTTTCATTTTGTTAATGGACTTTAAATAGTTTCAAAGGCAGTCTCAAACCGTTGTTTTATATAAATTTGTATAGATGAAGTGACTTGGAGAAGAAGAGCCTAATTAGTATCTAAAACAGATGGTAGGACAAATTTACTGGGCTCAAGACAGAAATACCATTTTTTTATATATA
>VUQK01039583.1:8564-24363 GCA_015106715.1 Bujurquina vittata
TGACATGGGGTAGGATGTGACCTGTTTCCATGGAGAAACAACAAAAAAAGGGTTCAGAAAACTTAAAAAGTGTGAAACTTTCCTTTTTGATCGAGCTTATAGTTCGGGCTGGATCAGGTGACCCTCAAACCTCCCTTGGTTATGATGCAATAGGCCAAGACTGCTGGGGGTTTCCATGATGCACTGAGCATTTCTTTTTTCCTTCTCTCTCTCTCTCTCGAATCCAAACTGGGAGCTGGTTCCACAGAAGAGGGGCCTGAAAGCTGAAGTTGTCTGCCTCCCATTCTACTTTTAAGTATCCAAGGAACCACAAGTAAGCCATCTGAGTGTGAGATTCAAATCTTGTCTGTGAGAAGAAGAATTTAAAATTCTGGATTTGGGAGAAATATACTCTCTCTTTATAGTCCCTGTCAGTACTTGAGCTGCAGCCTTTCGGATTTTCAGGGAGCTTTTAGGACAACCTGATAGTAATGCATTACAATAGTCCAGCCCAGAAGTAATAAATAGATGAATTAGCTTTTAAGCATCACTCTGAGACATGATGTTTCTAATTTTAGAAATATTGCGCAAATGCAAGAAAGCGGTCCTACACATTTGTTTAATGTGTGCATTGAAGGACATATCTTGGTCAAAAATGGCTCCAAGATTTCTCACAGTGTTACTGGAGGCCAAGGTAATGCCATCCAGAGTAAGTATCTGGTTAGACTCCATGTTTCTAAGATTTGTTGAGCCGAGCACAAGAACTTCAGTTTTATCTGAATTTAGAAGCAGGAAATTAGAGGTCATCCAGGCCTTTATGTCTTTAAGACATTCCTGCAGTTTAACTAATTGATGTGTCAACTGGCTTCATGGATGGATAAAGCTGGATGTCATCTGCATAACAATGAAAATGTATGCAATGATTTCTAATAATACTGCCTAAGGGAAGCATATAGTGTAAATAAAATTGTTCCTAGCACAGAACCCTGTGGAACTCTATAATTAACCATATATTGTCAGATTTGTGTATGCACTTTTGATAAATGAGGGTCAGTAACTTTAAACTTTTTGACTTGAATGCAAACATCTGATTGTAAATAATTTTTGTGACTGCCTCATGTGCCATGAGATTCTGATCTGAAAATGACCTTCTGTATGGAGAAGATAAAACAGCTACTGTAACATGTGGTGAAAAGCCTGAAAAAAGATTAGGAATCAGGAATTCTGTTCCTGAGTTAAGTATAAGATTCCTGGAAATGGGACAATTGTATTTTATGGAATCATGAAGTTAAATTAATTTAGAATCTTTGAAGATTAAAAGTTTTAAGAGTTTTTATGTAATTTTTAGACTTGTTCACCTCAAGGATTTAAAACTGTAAATAAAGTTAACACTGATTTTATCAAACTTATTCTAAACAGTTTCAAATCCAACTCCAAAAAATAAAGTAATGAAGCACAAGAGTGCTCCATCCACTTCAGTCATAGTGGTCTTTTCAGTAAATGCGGCTCAATTGCAAACACTGAAAAAGAGCCCGGTGCTATGTGATCTTCTCTGGGGGACAAAGAGCTATTTGCTGTCTTGGAACAGGCTCCAAACAAAAAAATTACACTTCCATCCTGCAGCTAATCCAACATACTGCTGCTGGATCATTATGTGCTGTCAAAACTTTTCTTCACTCTCTCAGCTGTCTCCCAGCCTACATTTATTTCTCCAGGGGAGGGTTGTGCAGAATCCACCTGTTTGATGTCCAGTTTCCTGTGAAAGAACCGCTGTCAGTATTGGCTGCTCAGCAGTTTGCCCCAGAACAAATAGGTGTCAAATAGCTTGTTAAAAGCTAAATCCACACAGTGCGGTTCTTGTAGACTTTCCAGAGCTCATTCTGCTCACAGCCAAGTTTTTGTTCACTTTTTTTTTTTAAAAAAGACACTCTTTGGGACTCTCGACGGGGTGAGATCACGGCGAGGTTGGACCTGCTGGCCCACAGAGACGCCATCCATGCCCTGAATGGCAGTTGTACACTTGATCTGACTGCCTCGTAGTACTCCTGCTGGATCGATTTTAAGTCAACGCTCATTCCTCTCACTGTGCACCTCACCTCATCGGTATCCATATATCGATTTGCTTTGCGTCTCATTTTCATAATCACTTAAATCCTTGTTATTTATCACAAGTATAGCTTTTGGATTCTGTGTGTGGGTTTGCGGATAAGTTATAAAATATCTGCCGCCTGCTATTGATTTGCAGCGTGGTTACATAAGCAACACGCTGCTGTTTAAAGCTTTCGTTTTTACCTGGATTCACCTCAGCAGTTAAAGCTACAGTAATACTTTGTAAAGATATGAGTTCAGCTTCAATTCCACAGCATCTGTTTCCACAGTGAGGATATGTGGTACAACAGAGTAAGAAATAAACATTTAAACATAATGCATGCATGACTCTGAGGTGATCTGTGGAAATTTGCTTTTTAATAAAGGTTGGCTAACCTCGTGTGCAGAATATCTCGACCTCTGGGGAATTTGCCTCCCCTCCCTTTTTCTCCCTGTACTGTAATCAATAACGGCAGGACAAGATGCAATGTCACAGTTATATTTAACAGCAAACATGTCTGTGAGCTGGCTCATCTAATCCATCAAGTAGGGTAAGGGATTTGTATTTCTAATAACACGGGAGGGGGATTGCACCGAGAGTCCTGTGGACTGAGAGCTTCTGTGCTTTGTTCAACCTTGAAGGTTCAGGCTGCCT
Source organism: Bujurquina vittata (assembly GCA_015106715.1). Taxonomy (NCBI): domain Eukaryota; kingdom Metazoa; phylum Chordata; class Actinopteri; order Cichliformes; family Cichlidae; genus Bujurquina; species Bujurquina vittata. The sequence continues at coordinate 11,287 of VUQK01039583.1, forward strand.
AAGTGCCTGATAGGCAACAAATGCCCATGTGTCAGGGCATGATCAAACATATGCAAATGCTTGCGTTCTCCAGGACCTCTCCTGTATCTCATTAGTCTTTATTTGGCTCTCGGTGACCTTGAGAATTGTTTAAAATTCACAAGAACAAACCAGGGCTTCAAAATGTGTTATTTGCTCTCAACTGTAAAACTTCTTTTTTGGCAACAATTTGAATCTTAAAGATCACAGATGATGGATAATTATCACACTCCCATATTTGCGGTTCTGTGACTGCAGCCCTGGAGAGAATCTATCAGATAAACGCGAAGAGGAACAGATGTCTCTGAAAGGCACAAAAAGGAGGTGATACTGGCGCTCTTTACGGATGGCTAGAAGACTTGAGTGAAGTGAGGCATGTCGCACGTAATGACAAATGTAATTGCATCCATTTTGAGGTCATCCATGGCGGTTAGCAACGGCTCATATTCTTTTCACTGACCTCACTGTCTGGAAAAGCCAAGAAAACTCAGATCAACAAACAATATTCTGAGCAAATCAAATAAACCCATCATTTTACCTTCCAGTGTCTGCAAGGGGGCAGGATTTGGGTGGATGCTCGATTACGGGTTCAGACAGACTGCTTTAAAGTCTTGTTTTATACAACTTAGAAGGGTAAATAGCAGCCAGGTGCTGCTAATCAAATGCACTCGATTAACTGATTATCAGCAAGCGTGAGCACGTCTATAAAAGCAGAAGCTTGGGCAGTTTGCAGGCCCGGAGCATTCGCAGCGCTACAAAACCAAACACAGCACATCAGGACCAACACCTCACGCCAACTGTTAAGCACAGCAGCGGTGGGGGGATGATTTCTGCAGACCTCAGCTCTTTGAATTCATTGAGTCAACCATAAACGCCTCTTTATACCAAAGTATTCTAGAGTCAAATGTGAGGCCCGTCTGTCTGACAACTAATATTGTTATGAAGGTGGAAATTAGCTACTGTAGTGCCCAAAGCTGTTCTCTTATCCCAAGCTGTAAAAATGACAGTGCTGTAAAGTTGGGCGTTTTAACATGTGAGTGTGAGCAAGCCTCAAGTGGCCATTAGAGGAACTCCAGTTTTTGGAACGTCTGCCTCATTTTTTAGCTCGGCCGTTTCACCGCAAAGTCGAGCTATTGTCATATGCCCAGGATCGGCAGAGTTTGTTCCAAAAACTTTAACTTTGGCCACAACTAGACATGTGACCTACTAAAAATCTTAGGAGTTTGAATCTCAGCGATTTTGACCTGAAGGTAAAGGTCAAAGTTCAAGTTCCACAAAAACTTGAATGCTTCACACTTGTTACGAATCCAAAACAGCAGAGCGTTCACCCATTCAGGATGATGTACTGACTCAAAAAACGTAAGATTTATACATGTGATTTCTTTTATTGAACCATCACAATATCATCCATTAAATCGCTCAGTGCACCAACCAACACGAGTTATATTTCTCCAACAAAGTTAACATTCCAACACCATACACACACACTTTTGTTGTTACAAATATTACAATATGCTCCGAGCACTAAAATGCAAACACTACTGAATGCAATCCTAACATGTAAATTCTGAAAAATATGATAGTATCATTAGGCCACAACAATACGGTCAGGCATCAACTCAAAACAATACAGATTACAGTGAAAGATTTCTAGGTGCATAAAAATATACATCACTACAGTACTAATAATTTAACTATCAAAAAGTCTTAAAAAGGTGAAGATTTTAGCCATTTGGAGGGGGTGAGGCTTAACTGTGATATTTACATCATCCCGTGTGTTCAGACCACCAACCTGAGCCACAAAATTTCAAAGGCCACATAAAAAAAAAATCAATGCCCCAACAGATTTGTGACTATGTACATAAAATACAGTTTTTATATTTGCAATAGCGATAAGTCTGTGGGGAAGTGCATCTGCTGGTGGCTCTAAACGATTTTGTTGTTGAAGATAGGTGAGAAGGCACACAATGAACGAAGCTGAATGAATGAAGCGAACACTTTCCGTTAGAAAATATGGCAAAACACGTGCTTAAAGAACTGCTTTACACAATAACTGACATCCAATTATGGAATGATTTTAGGGATTCCGACTACTGTGGTTGATCTGGATCAGTGTTCTCATCTGGCAATGAATATTACCGTATTTACACACAAGGATTACAGGTGTGTACACAAAACTAATTAATATTAACAAATGATGCAACTGCAATTACTTCCATTCACATAACATCAAGTAATCCATCAGCAGTACTTCAGTCTGTTTTTAGTAACAAAGACTCCACCCTGTGAGAAAAATGCAGAAACAAGAGGTTTGCTTTGTTTTTTTTTCTAATATCCAGAGTAATATCACTGTGCATAATAAAGTGCTGCAAAAAAAAAAATCCTCAAATGATGCATTTAAAGAAAAGACAAACAATACAGCAGTAACTGACAGCGACTTTGGCAGCTAGGCAAACTGCACAGGTAGCTAGAGTAAAGTAGATGGCCCAAAAAGAGTGTGAGCTACTGCAGAATTCAGTACAAAACTTCACACCTCGTAACAACGAAACAATTGCCCACCCCCTACGACACACAAAGACTGTACTGAAGTTGTTCTGGGTGTTTGACCCAAGATGTATGACATGCACTTTCACAACAATTGAAGGACTTCCAAAAGGCTGACATTCATTTTGGTCCACATCTTTTTTTTGTCTTGTATTTGTCACAGAAGAACAGCATGAGATCGCATGACAGCTCTGACGCCAATTCACCAGAGTCTGGGAGCTCAGGAGGTAATCTCACCACAGACATACTGAGAGTGAAGATCCTGCACTCAGTCTGGATCAGGCCTGTTTAACCTGAAGCTGCACCAAAGTGATAAGGCTGAGTGTTTCAGACAGGCACTTCAAAGCACAATTTTTTGGGGCTTGTGGGACAGTTTTGGTTTTGTGGCTGCTGATTGTCACTGGGCACTTGTGTCGTGCTAAATTGGATGGCCGAGTTCAGCTCTCGGGTATCTGTGCAGATTCTGTTCCCTATTTCGGCTTCTTCATTTGTACTGGGAAAAAGGAATGGTGTAAATACAGGAATGGAGAATTCATTTTGGTTCTATTTGTGTATCTAGATATTATTGCTTTGTGACCAAAATATTACAAAAATACAAACTTCCACAGTGCACTACCAAAAGAGTGAAAGGAGTAACAGTTAACAAATCTCTTTAATTAGTGGAGTGTTATTGCTAATCTAAATTCCATCTAGAAAAAAATATTCTCACCATCTCACAACCAAATATCACAGTTTTTGTATGCAGTAACTTTATCTTTAAAAAGGTATATAAATAACTTATTTTCAGTTGAGCATTGGGACCTTTTTTTTTTTAAGGGCAGGGCTCCATCTGGTGGAGTGACAGTCAAGTTGTGCAGCATAGACAGTGCCAGAGTGTACAGTAATGCAGCATTACAGTACGATCAATTAAAAAAAAAACATTTCTGCACAATGAGCTACAGCTACAGCGCTCTTTAACCAGATGGTCACCGAAAAAAAATTAAACATAACAGTAACAGAGCGTAAGCATATGAGTAAAATATTTAGCGAGAAAAAAATATGTTAAAAGAGGCTGGTTGATTGATGCAGACACAGCTTTTCCTTCTTTAAAAGTTATCTTAAAAATATTAAAACCTTCCCCATCCATCCTCAACTCTCCTCTCATTTTTTTGCGCCAGGCAACGCAGTGTCCATCAAGTTTCTATGCGTGACATGAGAGGAGCAGCAGGAAGACGTCGTGGCAGAGAATCATACAGGTCTGTTCTGTTTGGTGATGATGACACACCGAAATGTGGTGACAGTGTGAAGAATATTCTATCAGTGTATCTGTCTGCTTCGAGTGAGCAGACTCTTCTCGTTTGCTGTCGATCTAGAAGGAGTTTGTTAGAAGGTTCAGACACAATCGCTCAGAGCTGAGAATCGGCTCCCAGGCTGTTGAGCTCCTCCGGCGTGTGCTTCTCTGCCATGGTAGCAGTGTTGCGGAAGCCGGCTGCAATGTCATCAAACGTCCGGCCCCTGGTCTCTGGCACTTTGAAGTAAGTGAAGATGAAGAATATGAGCAGCAGGACGATGAAGATGATGAAGACATAGGGGCCGCACAGCACCTGTGAAGAGACACAAGAAGCGAAATGATTACTCATTGGCATCCTGAGTGGCAGTAAAGATTTTAGATGGATTGGACCTATGTTTTATTTGGTCATTTACTTCTACTCACCTCAACATACTGGAAACCCATTCCTACTATAAAGTTGGCAGTCCAGTTGGAAAAACCAGCGACAGCAATGGCTGAAGGCCTGGGTCCCTGCGAGAACAACTCTGCCACAATGAACCAAGGGATGGGACCCGGTCCGATCTCAAAGAATGCCACAAAGGCAAAAATTGCTACAATACTTAAATAAGACATCCATTTGACTTGCTCCTGCAAAAACACAAAAATAAGAGGAAGGTTTTTAAAAAGCTTCGGCATGATCGCTGCATTCAAAGTCATAAATCAGAAGTCATAAACTGAAGCGTGTGTTGACAATACACCTACCAGCAGAGCCAAGGCAATAGTCATGAGGACGGCAGATCCAGCCATTCCCAGCAGCCCCAGAAGGTGCAAAGAGCGGCGTCCTGCTCGTTCCACAACAAACAGCTACAAACATAAAGAGATGAGGGAAAAGGTCAGTGTAAAAATGCAATGCTTTGATATTGGCTTATTTGTCAGTTGTTTTGACAACAAAATATATATAATTTAAAAAAAAAACTCATTATATAAAAAAATCTGATGACAAGGAACCAGACACTGACTGCAAAATAATGTGTGAAGTGTGCAGTGGTACAACAGAATCTGTTTTTTTGAGACCCGTCATGTTTTTCCCCCTCAGTGCCACACTCACCGACACCACAGTGAAAGCTGTGTTAACCACACCGGTTCCAATGGTGGCATAAACAGGCTGCTCAACTCCGGCTTTCTCAAAGATACTGGTGGAGTAGTAGAACACCTAAAAACAGACAAAGGTGACATGTAGGTTTGTTCAGGTAATTCAAAAAAATAAATAAATAAATTGGTTCCTGTGTCTTAACTTTGAAACTTACAGCGTTGATGCCAGACAGCTGCTGGGAGAGCTGCAGGGCCACAGCAATGATGAGGGGTTGACGGTAGAGGGGTGAGCGGAAAAGCTCCAGGATTGTCACCTTCTTCTCCCTCATCATCTGCCGGCTCTCCTCCTTCATCTCCTGCATGTCAGCGCTCACGTCTGTGGTGCCCCGGAGCTTCTTCAGCACTGAAACATGTGAGCAAAAAAAACATTGATGGGTTAACATCAACTTCAGTTAAGGCAGTTATAATATGTACCGTATTTTTCGGACTATAAGTCACGGTACACAAACGTAACACGTTCAGCTACGTGACGCATAGACAACAAACTGAGAACATGTCTGGTGTGTTAACATTAACAGTTATTTAGATAACTATAGCATGAAGGCATGAAGAATATGCAAACTAGTTTACCAAACCATCAATCTCACTCAATGAATTCTCCGTCCTCGGTATCACTTCTAAACAACTCCGCCAACTCCGGAGGTAAATGAAGCGCCTCTTCCGCTTTTGGGTCGTCAGCTGCAGTTTCAATTATTCGGGCTTTCTGAATCCCAACAGGATGGTTTTGGCTGTCACTGACATCCAATGACTTCCAGGAAAGTTGTGTGGTGCATTCCCGGTTGTGCGCTCCATCCATCATCCACAGGTTACGCAGGACTGCCTTAAAGCTCCGGTTCACGGAGATGTCAAGTGGCTGGATTATTTTGGTTAAACCTCCCGGATGATGGCAGGTATGGATTTGAAAACTTATAATTTATATAATAACGTGTTAGTAATTTCACATATAAGTCGCTCTGGAGAAAAGTGTGACATAGTCCGGAAAATACGGTATATATAGCAGTATATATGTCTGTGTACATATTTACATCTGCAAATATGTGACTGGCTTTAGGGATCTGTTTTGTGTGGATTTGTATAACAAAAAATCTGTGTTCACCGGTTTTGGCCTTGTTCTCTTCATTCTTGTTGATGAGCAAGAATCGGGGACTCTCCGGGCAGAGAGGAAGCAGGACGCACTGTATCACAGCAGGGATGAAGAGGAAACCCAGGAGGAGCGGCCACAAATCATCGTTGCCCATGATTACTTCCAGTCCAAATACCTAAAACCAACCCAGAAACTAATGAACATCTCCACAGCTTCTAGTGTGCACTGGTAACAACAATTTATCACAGGACAGTATCATAAGATAATGAATGCCACATTTATGCAAGTACATATTCACCAACCTGTGCGATTAGGATGCCAATTACAATGCCCAGCTGGTGCAGCGTGCCCAGGGCTCCTCGTAGAGCTGTTGGGGCAACTTCACCCACGTACATGGGCACGAAACCTGTGGAGAGGCCACAGTAGAGCCCAACCACAAAACGGCCGATGATGAGCATTTCCCATGAGTTTGCCATCTTTGAAAAACCCATCAGAACGGCCGCAATAAAAGCCAGGATATTTGCCATAAGCATGGAGTTCCTCCTGTAGACATCAAATAAGATACATTTACATTTAGACAAATTAAACTCAGGCAGGCTCTCAGCAAAGTACTAATATTAGCAATGATTCAGTGTGTTATTTACCTTCCCAAGCGGTTCACAAAGAGTCCAACAGAGAATGAACCAAAGATGCCACCAACAGAAAAGATGGAGACAGCGATGGACCACACAGCTGTCAGGGAGCCTTTGGTAATGGGCTCATTGTAACGCTGATACCATGTTTCGTTGATGAAGTTCTCAATAATCTGAGGAAGAATGACACATTTTGTTGTTATTGCTTAGAGAAATGTGTTCTGCACCAGCTTTGCAAACAGCACCCCCCACCACCACCACACAGAATAATTACACACATCCACAAGCCCTATGCTGTCACGGCTGTAATATGATCATTTCAGTTAGAAAAGCATGTTAGCATCAGATCACATGCTTTACATTTTCCTATTCTGACCCGTGTCAAATAGCTGAAATGCTACTTTACGCCCAGCTGAGGGCAGCCCTGTATAATCTTCGGCATTTCCTGGCCACCAGGAAGTTTACCAGAATTAGCTGCCAGACATAGCTAAGTGTCAAGTTTCAGTTCCCTCCCTCACTGCGTCACAGCCCCAGACGTCTTTGTTGACAAACAGGAGAGCGCGTGACTGGGTTTAAATAGTAATGCCTGCGTCTATGCATGGGTGCATCTGCATCATCCTGACAGCAGCCTTATGATTCAAAATAGTTACGACCCGGTCAGCAATGCTCCGTAACTGACTACACCAGTACAGCTCTACTACTGCTGTTGCCAGATGCTAACTCTGGACCTTTCATGTGCCTCTGAGCCAGTGCAGCACATGTTTTTTTTTAAGGCGCGTGCGGTAAATCTATTCCCAGAGATCGTAATGTACTAGAGTTCAGTGACAGCATGTGGAATAAAAAAAAACTCAGAGGAGTCCTTATAAAGCAGTTCTGAATAGGGGGCGTTGGCTTGTCAAGGGCTTTCCTGTAGTGGAGGGTTACATATTACATTTCACTCTGACACTGTTACCACAGAGAATGGGTCACATCCACTATCAACTTACACTCACAAGACCTTGTTGGTGATAAGTATGTATGCTATCATATACTGTACTGTCCCCCTGGCCTTCATCCCATCACGTCTGCCCTTTAAAGCTTGCTTTATTTAGAAGAGCACATTCAGTGAGTTTATGCCAGCAAAGAGAATATAAATAAGTGCTTTGCTTAAACACTGCAGTTAAGTATAGCTGATGAAAAAGAGTTAGGAACAAACTTTATATTTACAAATGCAGGCTTATGCATTCACAATTACAGAGCAACGTAATGACTCATTTGGTAGTCAGACATTTTCAAGTAAGGTCTTATTCACTATCTTTAAATGAGACATTCTACACAATTAATTTTCTTTTGTTTTTGAATTACGTGCCCCTGTGTGTCTACAGAGCAACACAATATACGGTTTCTTTCCTTCGTTCTTGGATCAGTGAGCGCATGTCTTAATTAACAGTTTTGGTCTGTGGCCTGTTATGACAGAGCAGGCTAGGCCCCAGCTGGAGCAGAGGATTTAAAAACCTGCAGTTGTTTTTGCTCTCCGCCACTTTATTGTAATTTTATTTTCTCTCGTTCTAAAACGCCACCGTACAGTTCAGTTTCAAACATGGCTGTATTTTCGTTGCCAGATTTAGTGGCTCTCCTATTTCACTGGTTTCCATGACATCATCAGGGAACATCCAGTTGTGAAAGGGGGCGTGGCCAGCAGCAGCTTATCTGCTTTAAAAGCTACAGACAGTAAAACAGCATATATGGAGCAGAAATACAAATAAACAGGGGTAAGCAGGTATGGCTAAATGAACCCTCTGTATGACATGCTGAGCTGAAATGTGAAAGACATCCTGGGGACAGGTGAGTCTGAAATTAAGCTGTTAACAAGGGTGTAATAAAGTGAGTCCTTTAAGCTCCAGTATTAGTCTCTACCAACTCCTAAAGGAAAACATCTGGCTCATTAGCTCGTAACTTCTCCATCCATCAATCCATCCATCCATCCATCCATCCATCCATCCGTCTCCTTATTTGGTAACTACGCTTGTTTCTCCATTTGGTGAGGGACAGATTTTGTGCAGGTATTTTTGTTTTATTTTTCTTTTCAAGCTTTATCGCTGAAAGCATCTGCCTGCGGTGAATGATAAGGTTCATCTGAATTATCAGAAAGCTCTGGAAAGCTAAAAGGAAGCTGCATGTTTAAGTGATGAAACTGTGTATTCATCTCTGTAAGAGACGTCTTTCACATTCTTTTTCCACTAACATCTTTTAGTTGTTACTTTGAAACACCCACTAACTGGTTGATGACAAATTGCAAGGTGGGCCTTTTTACACAATTGAGTTTTTCTGTTCTCTAATCTTATTAGATTGCATAATCCAAACCACCACCTGGCTTAAAGTACACAATGTGGGAACTGTCTATTCATGCTGTCAAGCATTCAGCCTTGACCAGAATGTCAAGGTAAGCACTCTATTCAGTATGCGCAGGGTAGAAAAACAAAAAAAAATAAACAGTAATTAATTATTCAGTAACACTGAATAAAGGCAACAATAATAGTTTCTCGTCTTAAGATCTGTAAGGTCCAAAAACAACCTAAAAAAAGAATGTGAACTATCTTCAAACAAAGCAATCTTTTAGAGAAAAGTGAGGCCCTTACACTCAGCACCAAAGATTTTAGCCCCTTTTTTTACATTGCTTCAAATGAGGCTAATTGCAAGTGATGATCAGGCAGGCGTTCAATGGTAGGAGCAGAGCAGAGCCAGAACAAGGCCCTTGAAAAGGCGTATCTAATCAGAGGCGCTCCAACGCGGTACAAGGCTTGCGTCACAGGCGGCAGCAGCATTACTGCAACTTTTATCACATATGAACCGAAGAAAGAGGTGGTGGTGATAATCTTTCTGCCCCTATACAAAAAAACACACACTTTTTTTTTTCGTAAAATTATAGCCTCAGAGGTCATAATTGCAGTCTGTTGGGTATTTTTTGTCTCGACTGTTCCCTTGTGACATTGCTCAGACTTACACGCGCGCGTGTGTGTGTGTGTGCTTAAGACCTAGGCTGGTTTTTGGGAAGCGGATAAAGAGTTAAGGGCACAAGTTCACACTAGCCTAGTACGCAATAATTACCACCACACAGCCCCTAACTGAGCCACTCATAAGGCTCACTTTTTATCAAATAAGGACAGATTTGCATCTGTCAGTGTCCATAAACAGAAATAGAAATTAATTAACTGACTCCTCAGCTAAAGAAATGCTTATATTTGTTTTTATTTTACATTTTAGATCAAACTGTTAGAGAATAAAATTATTGTGGAGAGAGCATTGAACCAAACTCTCTAGTTCTTTTTCACATTACCCTTTCATTCACATTGAATTAACATAGTGAACTGAAAGCTCATCTAATTGAACATGCACGATAGCTGTTAGCAGCTCAGATTAGCAGGGCCTCGGCCTGTGCCTCTTTTTTAGCACTTCTGAGTATGTCAAAGGTAAAAAAAAAAAAAGGGAGTGAGCTCTAGCCTGTGGAAAAACACCTGTTACCTGTACAGAGAGACCTCTGAGTCGCCATGGGGCGTGTTTAGGCCAACGCAAACTGAACCAGCAGACAACATTCACACGCAATGGAATGCAGACATTCCTTAGGAAATGAATGACTTTGCTGTATCTGCCTGTTAATAAAGCCGACTGTCTGATTTACTCCTCAGGGGGCTTTGTAACATCTTTTCTATTACTTTGGTTTTGTTATGGGGATAAGTAGCTGTCTACCTCCTAAATTTCATTTCTAAATTTTGCCTTTGGCTGCTAGTCAGAAGAGGTCCAAGTTTGGGCATAGATGCTCTGCTGCTCTCTGTTGATACAGCACCCATTAGGCCTAAATTACGCTATTATTCCCTCACCTCTTAACCTGCACCCTCCCTTTTCTGTCCTGTTCTTCAAGGCAGCAAGAGAATTGACAGCCAACTGTGGTGGTTTCTCAGAATTGCTATTTGAAGATCATACATGCAGCCAGACCCTGGGTTTTTTTATGGTTATTCTGCAGGCTGTACTTTGTGTTGCTTCATCCTCTGATATGACAGTAAACACTGAACGAGCACCTCCCAGAACCAAAAGCTTTTATTAATAATCTTTATGACAAAAGGTTTTTGCTCACGGTTGTAACCTCAGTCTGTGTAAAGTGTTCCTTAATAAAATGGTTTGTAACTCACCTTCTGCGGGGCATTGACGACACCTGAGTTGTAGCCAAACTGCAGGGAGCCAATCACAGCCGTTCCAACACTCATCAACAGTGGGAACGTTATTTGCTGAAAGAGAACAGAGGAAGTGTTGTCAGTACAGAGACCAGTCTGACCAGTTAATCACCACTTTTACCAAGCAGGAAAATCTGATTTATTTGTCCAAGAGCTGGCACAGTGTTTCCTGGCAAGAAAATCCCACAGATCTCAGTTTACTGACTGAAAATAGAATTGATGACAATTCTGCACCTTGTTGTATTTAACATAATGTATTATAAGCCTGAAATATTTTTAAAGACTTTTTGTATATAGGCACATTATGCAACCCAATGAATATGAGATGCCTGCCTGTCTTCAGGCTCCAGACAGAGAGGGACGAGGTGGAGAAATCCACCTTCAAGCTATAACTGTCTACTGAAGACATTAATAACAGACTGATGTGAAAAATGGAAAGGGAGACAACTGTTCTGGTTACTAATGCAAGTATGTTGTTCAATAAAGAAGTGCATTAAACAAAAAAGGTTTTGGGTCTGAGGGGGGTTACGGGTTTTTCCTTTGAGAGCTTTCCAGATATCTGAGTAAAGCTGCCTCCAAAAACAAAAAAGGTCCAGGTCAGGCTCTGGCCTACTCATGTTATTGTCTGTGTTCTTGCTATTATTGCGTTCATTTTTAGCCTGATCTCACCAAAGCCCAGTAGATTAGAAGAGATTGTCCACATACCAAGAAGTTAATAAACCAGTTCAGGGTATGTCGCGCTCAGTTTCCTGTTCTCAGACAGGGAAGCAAAAGCCTCAAGCTACTATCCCCCTTTTCATCACTGTACACCCACACAGTCTCTACCTGTGTAGAGACTCTCTACCTCTTGAGTGTTTCGGTATGACTAGGTCATTTTCCTGAAAGCATCCACATAACTGTACACCTTAACATGTAGATCTTGTTTTCTTACTCATGTGCCAAAGAGTGTGCATACTCAAGATTCAATTTAGAGCAAAGCAAGGTGCTGCTAACTATTCCCATCTTTCAAAACCAGTCATGTTGTTGGAATGATTAATGTTTTTCCTAAGTCTCGTGATTCGCACCAAAACCTTTGGTGCAGTGATTCACACCAGGTACCTTCCTCTTATTATGGCAACAAAGAGTCTGGCCTTTATCAGAGCAGATGTCGCCTCAAAGTCTTTGTTTTAACTCAAGTATCCTGCAAAAACCTGCATAATTTTAGTAAAAGTTATTTTCATATTTTATATAGGTTCTGTCCTCTGCTTGCTAATTTTTTTCTTCCTCAGCTCCACCTTGGATTACCAGCAGGAAGAGTTTCCAGTGGCCATTCAAGCCCTAAGAGTTAGGATGCTACAATGCAGAGAGCAAACATGAAATACTGCAGGAGTACCGCAGGATGACGGAGCCCTGCTAATGTGACTTTATAAGTATTTGTTTCTAATTGGCCACCAAATATAAAGAATTAAGTAGGAGGAAAATTAGAAATACATTTCACATTGCTCTGACCAAGCACTTTATCAGCAAACACCACAATAACGTGTGATTGTGCCAGATCTCAAGGTTGCTCTACAACATTCTGATCTGATCACCAAAATACAATCATAATGTTTGTGACTGCTGTTTCAGATGGCTTCTATTTTTATCGTGCTGCTGGTAGTCATCAGAATATTGTGTGCAACCCTTTTTGGCAGCACGTCACCATCATCAATACTCAGATAGGCTGTTTAAAGTATCTCTGAATGGTCTGAAGGGGCCCAAGGGTTGCAAAGAAAACATTTCCTCATGATTACGCCGTCAGTCGCCTGGACTGTTAACACAAGGCTGACTGGGCCCATTGATTTGTTGTTCAATTGAATTCCTCAGAACCGAGATTCATCCAATAAGCAGATGGGTTTTTTGGTTTTTGGTTTTTCCAGGTATCAGCTACCCAGTTTTGTTCCTCATATCTCTCCTGGTTAGTATGATTGGAACCTCACATGGTCTGCTCATTTTCAGCTTCATTTTTAAGAGTTTCATTTTCTATTCAGGGTTCAATATCTTGCCCAAGGATTTATTAAATCTGCTCTGATTAATAAAAACTAATTTTCTTCTGATCGGCTGCCACTTGCAAAGAGTTTTAAGTTTAAACCGCAGGTGAGCAGAGATATTCTGCTCACAACATGACCTGCTCATTTCCTGTTACAGGAGTTTCAGCATAGAAGCCCCGCC
>VUQK01039583.1:24383-43375 GCA_015106715.1 Bujurquina vittata
GCCACTTGCAAAGAGTTTAAGTTTAAACCGCAGGTGAGCAGAGATATTCTGCTCACAACATGACCTGCTCATTTCCTGTTACAGCATAGAACCCCCGCCTATCAACACTGTTTACAGTGTGGCAGCCAATCAGAGAAAAGCTGGCTTAAAAGAAGGATGAAGAAAGAGGTGGCAGCAGTGTAAGACCTCTAAGGATTATTTTGAACTGTGAATTATGCAAAGGTAATCTAGGGGAGTCAAAAAAATTTAAAAATGAGTTTCAAGTAAGCATAATAGCTACTTTTAATAAAATCTTTTTCCTATAGCAATATTTACCACAATAAAAGATGGAGTTTGTAACCACAGGTTAAATAAGCTAAAGTGCTGAAACATTTAAGCATTTATTCCTTTTTAAAGTACTCACTTAAAACCCTTCAGGCTGATGGCCTGGATTTGTCACAACATTTTTCATAGAAGACAAAAACAGTCCATCAGGTTTCATTTAAAAAGAGATTTCTCATAAAGGATTTGGAAGGATTGTTCATGTTCCTCTGTAATATCAGCAAAGTGCTGCAGGCTGCTTTTTAATACAAGCACCCTTTGTGACCGAAGCAGCTTGGTTACATCTAAAACAGTTTTTAAGGGAGGCTGGAGTCGCTCTTCTACATCGTGATGACGGTAGAGAGCAGAAAGAAGAAGATATCTGCATGTGTTTTGAGAGGCAGTAACTTCAGGCCTGTTCACTGTTAGAAGAAAAGAGAGAAAAAAAATGAAGCTTGGGTAAAGTCACTGAAAGACCTGCCTATGCCTCTGAGCCAATAGCAGCTCTCCTCCGGAGGGTCATTAGGTTCATAACAGCACATTATGTAAACATACATATACAGGCTCTCTTCAGCATTGTGGGCGGGATCTTTAAGAAGCCACATTGCCAGTGAGGAAACCAATTACAAATGATGTTGTTCTGTAACCGCTACAAAAAAAGCACATAAGCACTCCAGTGAACTATCAGCTGCTCTTTACCATAAACAGCAAAAACATGCCTGCGCTGTTTGGAAAAAGTCTAATAACTAGAGTCTGTTTATGCCTCGCCCCCTTTTGGGAATAGCTGGAGTATGCAGAGCTGCAAACAGCTGTGCACAAAGTGGTGAGAGCAGTGTGTGTTCAAGTGAAATCAAAAACATCTTTACCTTCAACCTACATGCCCTCAACTTTGCCTCAGAGCACACAACATTTTTTGTGTAAGGCAATAAGTTTCATCCAAACTACAGTTAATATAATTTTAGCATGCTAGGAATTAAACTATGTATTTTATAACCAGTTAACTGGCTTAACCTGAAATGACTCATCCAGGTTTCAGTTAAACCTCCTCTAGGTAAGACCAATGTGGTTCCTTGTATGCAGAAATAAGAAGAGCAGCATAATGCATGATTTCCTCACAGGGGAAGAAAATGAAGTCACACCCAAAACAACTATTTTATGTTCATAACCTTGATGGTGACGGGCCCTTTGCTCTTGCTTCCGGTCTCGAGCCTAAAGTCATCCCTCAGCCAGCTTTAAAGCAGCTTTCAGCTGTGTTTAGATTTATAATTGGACTCCTCGTGTTTGTTTATACACGATGGCTCAGAAAGGCATTCGCAAGTGCCGGTCATCATCATCACAGTGCACACCATGTCGTTTGACAGCCGACCGATAACAGGAATTCACACTGTGGGGTGGGACTACAGCGAATACTAAAACCAATTCCACAGAAGTGGTGACTTGGGAAAGAAAAAGAAAAAAAAAAAACAGTGCAGAGAAGATAATATCTGTGACGCGCATCAGAATATAACAGTTAACATGCACTTTTTCACATATAGGTCAGAACGCTTTGAGTTTGTAAGTAAATCATTAATTGCTTAGAAATCCAACATATATGTGCCTCAACTGCCTCACCTTAATTTTACCTTCCAAAGGTTAAAAAGGAACGTTTTACATAAAACTTTGTTACAGCCAAAAACCAACCAAGCCTGGCCTGGACTCTGATGTCACTTTGTGCTTCTAAACACACTTTCAACACACTTCTTTTCTTTTATTCTCACAGGAAACCTGTCTTCTTGTAAATGTGTACTGACTAAAGAATCAGATCCGATGCATCCTGAGATCACAGCAATGTCGCTTTCCTCCTCCGACACATGTATTTTATTTAAATAGCCTCTAGCCACATGCAAATGTCCCCTCTTTGCATGGAAAAAGTAAAGCATCACGTGCAGGAAAATGCAGCCGAGTCATGGCTGCGGTGAGCAATTAATACTGTTTATGGCAGCTCTGGTTGCTTGGTACCACTTGGCTTGCTGCTCTTCCTGGGTAAACAGACACCAGAGCTCATAAAGAGCAAATCATTAAAACACACTGCCAAATTGGAAGAGTACAAAATGTGGATTTGAGTCAACATTAACACACCAGCTCACATTCAGCCATGCTACCCCTTTTCTCAGTCACGTAGACAAACCTTGGGCACTTTGATTGTATACATTTCTGAAAGACATAATAATTTGGTCTCCAAATTAGGATAATTACAACCATAGCACCCAAAAACATCCAGAACCTCCTAAGTAATAAGTTGAGTTTCAGCACGCAAAACATGACATTGAAGCTTCACTTCCTACAACCTTTGGTTTTTTTTTAACTATAGTTCTTTTTTTCATTGTGTCTCTTTGTTTAGTTAGACACAGAGAACCAGAGAAGGAAAAAGAAACTTGAGCTCCGACAAACAATACCAGCTGGCATGAGGGTGACGTAGCTCTTGCAGTAAACTAATTTTTTCTAGATAAGTAGGGGGTTTGGCCACAAAACCGAGTGTCAACAGGAAATTTTAAAAGTGCTGCAAAGACCACTGAAGCCACGTGGCCCATGTAAACTACAAATATGCACAACTATTGCAGTTGCAGTGACTGTAAAAATGGTAGTTAATAGTTCTCTGTAGTGCTGAAGAAGTATATCTTATACCAATACAGCAAAGTAAAAGTAAGATTAAAATGTGTTCTGCAGAAGCATTACTTCACATTTTACGAATTTGTCATGTGATATTTTAATATTACATCATTAGTTTTTGACCTAGTTACAAGTTACTGAGCTGAAATGTAGCACAGGGAGGCAATCAGAAAAGCCCATCTAGGCAGCTGCACCATTTTCCTCTGTGCCAAATCTCACTTGTGTATTCTGCCTCATATCTTCAGAATTACATATGCACACTGCTGAATCTGCATCACAGCCACACTCCAAGAGGGTTCATTCTCGTCGGCGTGTGCCAGATTCACAGTGTGGTCTGCACACCGATCATCACGTCCCTCCACACGTCACCACTGAAGTCTCAGTTTACACCACTGTAGGGAATCCAATATGTACCCTCCTCCTAAAGTCACCTGATTGAAACAGCACAGCATGCTCTATGAGGACTGTTTCCAAAGAAATTTCTTATAATATAAAAGGAAAAATAAACTCTTTTCATTATATTATGGACCTCAAAGCCCACATACTATGACAGAAACAAATGCTTGCACTGTATTTTTTATGGTAGGTCTACACCAAAGTGGTTATATTTTATGCATTTCCTTTGGTGGCTGTTTGTTTATCTTTTTAATGTAATCAAAGTACATTACATAACTGCATGAATACTGCAACGATGTCAATTTAGTGTTTTAAAGGGATTCTAATAGTGAGTGCACACTATTGTTGTTATCCTGTAATGTGAGATATGAGTCACCTTTAAATACTCTAAAATCACAACACCTTATGTGTTACATGTTTTTCCTGTTCCATTAAAAAGCTCATTTATTTACCTCTAAATGCTGTATATACTTAAACAAAACTTAAGCGTATTTGAATGCCTTATCTGCCAGTACCAGTGAAATTCTGCCAGACTCCAGTGAGATCAGATAAAATGTATTTATAGCTGTGCTCTATGTTTGGGAAGGTTAGCCTCGCCATTTGCGCAAAAAAGTATTTTTCATATACATTAGCGAAGGTTTACTTACAGTATGTGGTCTTTTATTTAATATAATATCAACTGAAGCTGGACGTGAGCAGCTATATGTGAGTTAGACACCAGGAGACACCACTCCTAATTCATCACATGCCCCAAAGAGTAAACATAATGGTAGGTATCAGTATATTGAAAGGAAATTGAATAATGTCCTCAGAAGGGAAAATACACAGTAGTATTTGCAATAAATACAAGAATATTGAGGCTGGATGGATAATTCTTAGCTAAATAAATAAAAGTATATTCCTAAGCAGTAAATACTGCATACTGTAGTACTATTTCACTCAGATCACTGATGCAGCATAAATCGACAAATATAACAGAGAGTTTGAGCCATTTCTGTAGCACCACAGATGGTGAACAGTCAGAGGTGAGACCAAACATTTAAGAGGTGGAACCTAAAAGTAGCATCCCTGGTCAGTCCTGGTTTGTCAAGTTGAGCTATTCCCAATTGAAAAGCGATGCCAAAAGAAACCCAAAGGGATCCTGTACTTCAACAGTAATTTGCACAGTGACCAGAGGTGAGGATGACGTTGTACACTGAGCGCTAATTAAAGTGAATTGAGCATGCACTCCTGTTCCCTGTTCATCTCAATTTAAACCCTCCTAGATCTTTTAATCCCAAGGTTTTTTTCCAGTAAAGCCTCATTATGCCTCATTACAGCATGGCTGACAGTTACATTATAAGGCATACTGAAGGGAAGTAGTCATGCAGATGAAAGCTAATGTACTGGACTGTTTTAAAGGCCACTGGAGTTGGCAGTTGCCTGAAAGGCTGAGGATGGAGAGGAATCAGTCTGGTGCAATTAAGTCTGTACAATGTGAGGCTCTTTTTTTGGCACTGAATTCCCAATCAAAATACCTGCTGTTATGGCTGTCAGAAATGTAATATTTTAAAGGGCCCCTCGTTTAAAGCAGAATAGATACTTGGCCCCAATTAGACTGTTTTATTCTTTGTAGAGGAAACTAAGAGGGCTGGGGAAACTTTTAGTTCAAAATAAACCTGTCAGTCGGGATTTTTCTCTCTAGATGATCAAGATGGCAGGAACGGGGAGGGGAAAAAAGACCTATAATCATAATATTTTGTGTACTTTAGTTGCCTAAAGGATTGGACTCTTGTTTCATATCAGCACTTCACAAGTGCTACTTCATCTACAGCTAAAGAGGGGCAGATGCAGACTGGACTCAAATTTCACTCCGTGCATTTAAGATGAGAGTAAATTTGAACAACGATTAGGGCATAAGATAAAAAAATAAGTTGTGTAAATTGGAACTTCTACAAATCCACAATCATTACACTTGGGCGAAGTACACTGTGTAATATCAACAAGACCACACCTAAACAGCTACCAAGTCAGTGCAACCAGTTTTAATTCAGCAGCAGCATTCAGATTGATCTGACTTTCAACTCATACTGTATTTATAACACTTTTTACAGCATGTTAGCCATTTCTGTAAACAGTGCTTAGCCAGGTATGAAAATCCTGAGCATGAGATAGCGATTGGCTCGCATGTGCACAGCTAACAGTGCTGGAAGAAACTAAGAGCGAGTGAGTGAACACCCCGGGAGGGAAAAGCTCCAGGCTTTAAAACTCCGGAGTTGGCAACTGCGTATTCCCTCGGTAGGCTCCCACTCTCTCTGGAAATCTGATGTGTCCGTGTCACAGTGGTAAGTGGGAACACTGAGACCCTTTCCCATCACGTCCACCACAAACGCATCCAGCTGACAAGCCACAACAGCACCAAGTATGTGGTGAAAAATAGCATGGAGATATGACACAGACAGCTAGGGAAACATTTTTCTGACTACCATGTCAGACTGAGCTGCCCTGTGCTGCTCCACTGGGTTTAACCCATCTGACATCAATGAAAAAATAGACGGGGAGGACGACTGAAGTCTTCTGCCTACGTGCCTCACTGTGTTGCATGTAAATGGTGACCAAAAGCCACACCAGGACGGAGACAACATTATCAGGCTGCAGATAAGTCCTGCTTATTTCCTGAACAATGAGTATTACAGTCTATAATGAAAAAGAGCGATACCTTTAGATTGTCTAATCATCGGTCACAGATTCAAAAACATGAGCTGATCATTGATTAGGCAATTAGCAGATACAGACATTAGCAGGAGTTCATCACTGATGTCACCAATCTGGATAAGTTGAGTAAAAATGCCAAAAGTGTGCAGCTTATTTTTTTGTTTGTTTGTTTTTAATCACAGTAAACTGCTGATAGAACAAGTTTTAAACCATCTTATGAGAGTCTGAGAACTAATAACAGATATTTTCTCCTTTTTATCCAAAAAATACTAAAACTAATAAACAGCATGTTAATTAGTAAGAAAAAAATACACGTTTAAATTAGACTTACATGTTAATATATTAATAATAATAGCTCAATTATATGGAGTAACTGAATCTTCAATTAACGTCTTGTTAAATAACACAGGAAAACCTTTGATTATGATTTGCTGCTTAACTTTGTATCAAATGTTCCTTTTCTCATTTTGATTAGTGTTATTATTATAATAATATTATATTATATTATAATAATAACAGATAAGCTGGTTCAAGACCTATAACACATAGCATACTGGCATGAAGTACTTTTACTTTAAAAACACAGTGCTATCACTTTTCCTGCTTTTTTGAATGCAAAACCTCTGTGCATTTTATCATTGCTGCAGAGTTTGATGAATACTCGTATATAACACTAGACACTGACATAAGAGACTCTTGGGTCTAAATTGTTCTTGAGAAACTTGAGTCATCTGGCCAATTTACAGGAAGAGACCACCTCAGCTCCTGACAACGCCTCTCATCTTGTTTCAACCTGACTGACACAGAACAATGAAATAACACATAAAATCCCCTATTAATATATCAGTGCTAAAATGCACATAAATTTGCACAGGTACCTAAAGGAATATTAAGTATTAACAAACTTTTACTTTAAGCTCAGAAACAATTTTTCGGGACTATGCTCTTAGTTTGAAAACCTTTTTGCTCTGTTCCTGTTGGAAAATTTTGCATTGGAGCGTTACTTGGATTGGGGTTTTTCCTCCATACCACCCCCCCCCCCAAAAAAAAGGTTCTGACCTTTCACTAAAGGAAAATCACCAGAAGTGTGACTTTTAGCTCATTTACTGTAGTATAATTTGTATTACCCCACTGTTCTAGTACTACTGGGACAGAAAAGAGGAACAAGGGACAATCATTAGCCCATAAACTTTAACTTCCATTTATATTTACTTTTGTACTTACCTAGGGAGGGAGTTACAAAGGTTGCTCTCAGATAAAATACAGTCTTTCACATGACTGATGCTAAACCTGTAAACAGTTTTTAAGTCAGATATATCGACAGGTCTGACCACCTTTCATCATTTTACCATCAAAACGTAGAGCCGGTTCTTTACTTTCTAACAATGTGTCTCTCATCTCTGACAAATGTAAACTTTTCAAACTGTGAGGATTCAAGCAGAGACAGTGCCCTCCTCCTCCTCCATCCGCCTCTATGGTAATTTTCGAGAGCTGATTTTCTTAAAACCCAAAACGAGCCCCTTTTTGAAACTGCTCCCGTGACTTCATTTTTGAACACAGAAAAATAAAAATGACACCACTGTTTAGAGCCGGTCCTTGTGCCACTCACAGTTCAAAATGTATTTTGATAGGAGCTACGGTTTTTGATTTAGAAGCATTTGTTCAACAGGTGCCCCGAGGGAAATTCAACAGGGCTCTGCCACAGACTGCCTGCATTTTCAGTTGGCAGATCAAAGCGTGTCGGGGCATTCTGATTGGCTGATGAAACTGATGAAACTTCAAAGTGATTTGTGGAGCATGTAAGTGGTTCAAAGCATTTTTTGGCATTTCAGCATTTCTTAGCATTTTAGCTCAGCTCTTTCAGCTGTAATCATTGACAGCTTTTTCTAGTTTGAACTGAAAGTCTTGTACCTTACATTTAGTTATACTGGTAATAATAACAATAAGGAATCTGAATATTTTAAGTGTCATGATATACACCCAACTGCTTTTATATATATATATATATATATATATATATATATATATATATATATATATATATATATATATATATATATATATATGAATCTAAGGATCACTGGATCAAAGATCATTGGATCTCTCTCTCTCTTTAACGATCACTGGATCAAAGGATCAAAGATCATTGGATCTCTCTCTCTCTTTAACGATCACTGGATCAAAGGATCCAAGATCGTTGGATCTCTCTCTATATATTCTTCTCTTCTGGGTCTTTAGATGGGTTCTTTGGACTGAACCCTGACTGTCCCCAGATGACACGCAGTGCCTACCACGCTGCTTCAGTCTGACGTAACGTACAACAGTAAAATGTAACCCATGAAAGCCCCACATTGATATCACAATAATAAAATATGGCGCCGTAGTTAAAGTCGTGCGTAAACTATCCAATTAAGGACATTAAAATACACCTTAAAAAGACTCAAAAAGCCTACAAAGACTCAAGCCTTTCACTGAGTTCACCACAGGAGCTTTGTAAATATTAGCTGACGCCACATGTATGACACGCGTGTCGTGGGCACTGACGCTCTCCTTCGCTCACCTAACAGGTTTGGCAAAAGAGCGAACGCAGAGAAATGTATTTACCTTTCCTTGCTCCATGGCAGCGCAGTGGATCTTGGAACTTGTTGCTTCTTCTTCTTCTTTGTTTCTTCTTTCGTCAGAGTTGAGTCGATGGAACAACTTCCTCAGAAATCACTCATCCCAAAGTTTTGTTTTGTTTTTTTTTCCCACGGGAAATGACCTCAGACTTCAGTCCAGTTCTTTTTAGTCTTCTTTTCTCTATTCAAGAAATTCTTCAGAGGTCTTTCTTCTTAAAATAAAATAAAATAAAAAACTAAAAGGCCGGCAGCTATTGCTTGAGGTCCGCCCCCGTTGTCTCTTATTTCTTTGTAAATTGCGAGCTTCAATTTACAGCTTCGATGATGAAGTTTTTCTTGGAGTGATATTTGGATGTTGGAGTGGTACCGCCGTATCCAGTTCCTGAAAACAACTCTTTAAAGACATGAGCCGGTACTTTTCATATATATACATTCTGACGCAATGGGGCGGAGCTTGATGAACGTTGGTCCTCCATCCAGCCAATGGTTGCGTTCATGCATCCATGGCAGAGAGGAGGCATGGTGAGACTGCACGCAGGCTGTGGTGGAAGTTATGACTGTGGAGCCTTCTTGTTGAATTTCAGATTTATGTATTTTTTTTTAAAGTAAGGTTAAATGTGTTAATTTTTTTCAGCAATAATTACCAGTAACTTTGTAAAATTAAGATTTTTTTTAAACATATAAAGTGCTTATGAGATTAAATGTGGAATAGAGGGTATGTTTATGTGAAACAATGTGGGAGAGGATTTAACATTTTTATATATTATATTTGAACGTGACCTTCCCAATTCCTATGCTAAATAAATAAAATTTTAAAAAGGAAAAGTTTTTTTTGTCTTTTTCCTCAAATGTATTCTCCTTTTCTTTTTTTTAAATCCCAATAACCTTTAAAACTGATGGCTGTTATTTCAGCTGTTGTTTTGTCTAGTTCATCAACAGGCACATTTCTTTTTGAGAAACACAACTGACAAAAACAAAACAGTAAGTGACAAGTTCAGTCTGTCAGTCTAGATTGTGGCTACATTTACTTGTGGTATTTATTTGTGGTAGTTTTCATCATAATCCACAAAAATCTTTACAGCTGGTGACTTTGCGGTGACTCATAATTTTCAGCCTTTGGTGTAGCATAGGTGATGGTTACATGTTAACCTGAAGGAGCCAAATGATGACAGCCGTTCAATAAAAGCCAGACTTTTGAAAAGAGGCTGTCTTATAATGTTGACTTTTGGAAACTAGAGCCAATCATAATGTGGGACACTGTTTCGATGCGTGGGTTAGAGGTGATATGGTGCAGTGTCAGTTATTAATTACTGTTATTTTTGCATGTTCTCCCTCTGTTTGCATGGGTTCTCTCTGGGTACTCCAGCTGCATCTCGCAGTCCAAAGGCGTGCAGTTAGTGGGGTTCGTTTAACTGCTGATTCTAAATTGGCTGTAGGTGTTAATGAGAGTGTGAATGGCTGTCTGTCTCTCCGTGTTAGCCCTGCAACAGGCTGGTGACCTGTCCAGGGTGTACCCTGCTTCTCGTCCGATGACAGCTGGGATAGGCTTCAGCCCCCAGGATTAGTGGAAGAGAATGGATGGATGTTTTTATTATTTCTTTATTATATTGTATTTAAAGCATACTGTTTTCTGTTGTCTGTGTTTCGAAAATGTTCTCACCATGGATGACCTACTGCAAACCACATCTACTTACTGGTATAAACAAAGCAACCTGAACCTGAAAGGGACAAAATCTGTGCTTGTGTAAAGTGGGACACCTGGTCATCCTATGAGCCACAGAGATTCATGTCTGCTGTTGTTTTGTGCATGCATGCCAATTGCTTTGTTGGCACTTTTTATTATAATAAAGTACCAATAATATAATTGTTCTATCTTATGGCTGTTTGTTATTTTATATCATATTCAGTTACTTTTGTATTTCATTTGGAACAACTGCTGTATTAAGAAACTGTCTCACTATTTCTGGTCAAATAAGTTAAGAAATGTTAAGAAATGTTCATACAATGTCAATAATAAAAAAAATTAAAAGAAGAGCCGCAACTGTTGAGCAGCCAGAATCCTGGCTCAGGCAATAAAAAAGTCCAGCAACTGGTCTCTCAGTTGCATCCACTCGGGCGCAAGCACTGCTCCAACTGGCCTCGCAAAGTCCCTCCATCCGTCTTCTCATCCCCGCCTCTTTATACAGGGTGACCTTAAGTGGAGATGGAAACATCCAGGATGGCAACTCCGGCTGTGAGGAGAGCGAAAACAGTGACCCCACGCACACAGAAAACCAACACAGCACACAGCTGTAAATAGAGGCTCTTCTATTTCTAACCCTAAAGCGTAACTGGGTTGCCACATCCCCCTCTCTTGCAATCAGTATATTTTTATTTATTATACTACACCCAGTTTAGAAACCATATAGTTACAGACTATACAAGTTCCAGTTAAAGTCATGTCAACTACAAGAGAAAAAGGGAGTTGTCCAGTATTGCAGGATGTCAGCAAAGTAGCACTGAGATGCAACCCTAATTCCAAAAAAGTTGGAACACTGTGTCAATGTTTAATAAAAATAGAATACAATGATATGTAAAATTCATAAACTGATATTTGAATCAGAATAGAACATTATAAAAATACTTAAAATGTACCATTTTAAGAAAAAAATTAGGTCATTTTGAATCTGATGGCAGCAACATGTTTCAAAGAAGTTTTGCCAGGGCTATGTTTACCACTGTGTAGCATCCCCACTCATCAGCAAAAATCTGGGAACTAAGTGACTAGTTGCTGGACTTTTGGGAGAGGAATGGTGTCTCATCCATGTCTGAGCCAGGACTCTGGCCGCTCAACAGTTGTGGGTCATCTTTGATATATTTGTTTGTTTCATGATGCACCAAATGTTTGCAGGTGGTACAAGTACAATTAACATAAGCTGGGCCTGAAAGGGATAAAATCTGTGCTTGAGTAAAGTGGGATACCTGGTCATCCTATGAGGCACAGAGACTCATGTCTGCCTTTGTTTTTGTTTATTTATTTTTTTGCATGCTGATTGCCGTGTTGGTACTTTGAATATTATTGTTCCATCTTATGAATGTTTAGTATTGTATATCATATTCAGTTACTTTTGAATTTTATTTGTAACAACTCCTGTATTAAGAAACTGTTTGCACTTTTTCACTATTCCTGGTCAAAAAAAATAATAACCATTAAGAAGTGTGCATACAATGTCAATAATAAAAAAATTCAAAGAAGACCCACAACTGTTGAGCAGCCAGAATTCTGGATTAGACAAGAATGAGACATGGGAGAGGTGACTGACAAGCTGCTGCAGGCTGTCTTCAGTGCCCAGTGTCAAAGCTGCATCACTGGCAAAGAGCAGCTCAGGGATGAGCACCTCTATTACTTTAGTCTTGGCATGAAGGCAGGTTGAGTAAAAAGCTTGCCGTCATCCCTACCGTCGCTGCAGTCCTTAAAGGCGTACTGGTGGAGCATGGAGAAGAACATGCCAAAGAGAGTCAGGACCAAGGCAGAGCCTTGCTTTACTCTGTTCTTCACTGGGAAGGTCTCAGATGTTACACCACTGATGTAGACTGTGCTGTGCATGTCTTTGTGGAACAAAGTGATAACTGCGAGCATTTGTGGGGGACATCCGATCTTCTGCAGCAGTCTGAAGTGTCCGCTCCTGCTAAGCAGGTCAAACACCTTCATCAAGTCAATGGAGGTGATGTAGAGTGGCATGTGCTGCACTTGACACTTCTCTTGCAGCTGGCATAGTGAGAGTGCTATATCTATAGCTGACTGGCCCACTCAGAAGCCTTATTGGGACTCAGGGTAGACACAACACACTACGTTACTAAGAATTAGTAAAAAAAAAAAAAAAGGTGTATAAAGGATCATTTGTGCCAAATGCAATTAGTATACTGAATAATATGATGTAATGTCTTTTAATAGTCTTATTAGAGTTTTTTATGAAGTATTTATATGAATGAATGTGTGTTGATGACTATCATCAGTGGTGAACAAAAGGCAATTTTGCACTAACGTGGACAATTAAGTTATTCTTGAGTCTTAATATGTTCCTAAAAATCAAACTAAAGGCAGCAGCAGAGTGTATTCTGCAGCAGGGTCGAGCTCCACCTGTTCGGGCAGTTCTTGTGTAAACGTCACACGCCGCGGTGGAGGAGGAAAAACAAACTCTGTTTCTGGATCATTTTTTCCAAAATAAATGCTTCACAGACCGGAGAGGCCGTAAAAACAAAGCTCACTGGAGCAGATCATAAAATCCAGAACTGAGCGACTGCAAACATCCCAGCATTAAATGAACACATTTAAAGCCAGTTTGGTGCCCGCTCACATGAGGCTGAGGACAGTTTGAGGCCTGCACCCCTTCATGTGCAGCTGAACCTCCAGGAGACCGGAGGTCGTATCTGAGTGAGTCTGAAAGCAGACGGGAGGCGAGGGATTAACATTTCTGCAGTCCTGTGACCGGCTGCATCCTGATGTGAAGCCGCCCAACGATCCCAACACAACAAACATTCTGCTCGCTGCTCTGCGTCTGCTTTTATTTGCTCTGTGAAGTCATTTTCTGCATTTGGCCCGACTTTAATCACCAGCTCAGGCTCTTATTCTGCTCTGGTTCCCCTGCGGTTTGAGGATTCTTAGACCAGTTTAACCACTTAAAGACCAAATCACAGTCAAACTGGACGAGTTTCACCTGAAGGCGGCGCTTTTCATCTCTGCGTCAGCTTGTCCGCTAACAAGAATGCTGCGAATGAATAATCCCAGAGCACCTGAATGCACCACAAATCCCTAAACATGATGGATGGATCTGCACGGCCTGATGGGAGCTGAAAGTCTTTAAACACATCTGTCGACCACATGCTGCACACACACACACACACACACACACACAGTCAGACTGTGTACTTCATGAACTGTTGAGTTTCTTTCCGGTGTGTGTGTGTGTGTTCTGGACATTATTGTTTCTCTGAAACTGCCTTCAAATCAAACACACTGTATATAAAAGATGGACATATTCACCATCATGTGCCCAGTGCTGTGAGAACAGCTGCTGTTGGTTTTCTGTTGTCAGGACTGATGAGAGGGTGGAGCACTAAGCTATTAGCTAATGCTAGCTAGCTGGGTTAGCATAGACTGTATGGGAGCATCACACACACATATATCAGTAACATCCAATCAAAATACCATAATTTCACTTCTTGGATTTGTTAGTCCAATGGAGCCACAGCAGCCATTCATTGTCAGATAATTGCATTCAAAATGCTCCAACAGCACAAACACGCTTCAGAGGTCCAGTTCAGGGACTCCAGTTAGCTGAGGTGAAGCTAGCAGACAGCTAGCAGCTACAGCTGCCTATGTCACATCCACCTGTCAGTCAGTGAGGCCACGCCCCTAATAATGAAACTGTTATGAAGAGGAAATTATCCTCAGAGGCCACAGCAGGTTCTGTATCCGGCTGTTTATTTCTGCTGGAAAGTTCCAACAGTTTGAAGCGGCGGTCGTGTTCTGCTGCAGGGACATTCAGACCCCGCCCCCTTCTTGAAGGCGGAGCGGAGCTCTGTTAAACCTTCTCTGTCTCTTTCAGGTATGCGGTCATCCTGAGCCACAGGTCACATGGTACAAAGAGGGAAGAGCTGTGGTTGGTGGAGAGCGCTTTGTCGTGGCGCAGGGAGGGCGGGGCAACTTCAGCCTGTTGGTGAGCGGCGTCACGCGGGAGGACCTGGGCCGTTACACCTGTCAGGCAAACAATCAGGCGGGGAGCCGTCAGGTTACCGTGGAGATCCTTTTGGAAGGTAAGAACACGTGTAGCACTGACATCACGGACAGGAAGTTGTCATGAATTTAGCAAACCTCAAACATTTCAGCTGGAAATCCAAATTCAGAGCAGATTTACTCACTGATGGTTTGTGCTGCTTCGGAACAATTCATTTTTAACATGGAATCAACACAAAATGTGTTGCTGAGGCAGGAAGAACTCAGAGTATCATGAAGTACTGAAGAAGGATGGAAAGATTTGCACAGTAAAATACTGCAATGAATAAAAGTATTAGGAGTTAATGAGGTACTTGTGCAGTAACTGTAAGTATTATGAGCAGTGCCATAAAAGTTACTACAGTTAGCAGCAAAGTAACCAAACGGCATCATCAGAGTTCCTGACGGGAAAATGAAAACTGAAAGCACTTCAGGGGTCAGGGGTCATGTTATCTTTAAAATATTAATAAAGTTTTTTCCTGCAGCTCTGAGCGTCAGTCTGACGCTCTGTTTTTCCACCTGCAGAGAATTCTGGGAAGAAGTACTTGGTGCCATCCTCCATGAAAACAGGGTGAGCTGTGTGTGTGCGTGTGTGTGTGTGTGGGAGGAGCACGGATGTGATCCCGCCTCTTGGCTCGTTCTGATTGGTTGCTGAGCAACAGAAGCAGCTTCAGTTTTGGTTAATGAGCAACTTTTTACACCAAAACAAACTCTGAACAGCAGCATCCACACAGTAGGGGGCGCTGCTGCGCTCTTTCCTTATAACAGATGCTTCCTGATCCCAGAACTCCATTTCCCATGATTCCAGGTGTCGCCCTGCAGCTCCTACT
Source organism: Bujurquina vittata (assembly GCA_015106715.1). Taxonomy (NCBI): domain Eukaryota; kingdom Metazoa; phylum Chordata; class Actinopteri; order Cichliformes; family Cichlidae; genus Bujurquina; species Bujurquina vittata. The sequence continues at coordinate 39,626 of VUQK01039583.1, forward strand.
CTGGAGAACAAGCCAAGGATTTGGAGCGAGAGTCCCCCGAAATTCATCAACAAACCGAGCCGAGTGTTCGCCGAGCCGGGACGGACCGCCAAATTCTCCGTCAAAACCACAGGACGCCCGCAGCCCCGGGTCACATGGTATAAGGTGGGACGAGCTTAGCTGACACCTGTTTGTTGAATACTATGGTTCAGAGGAACAGCTGAGAACCTGCTGCTGTCACAGTGTGTCCTCTGCAGACCCGAGCTCTTTCTGGGACTGATTACACAGCATATCAACTTCCTGTGGAAAACTGAGCTCTCCTGGAGGACAGCGGTGTACTGTAATTTATCCTGTTTGATTTCCACGTTATTATTTTAGTTGCTTCAGAGGGATTTTTGTTACAGCTGAGTCCATTTTTGGACTGTTTTTGTGCCTCTGAGCAGATCAGAAACAAGCCAGATGTGCTAGAAGTTCAGATCTTCAGCTTTATTCAGATTATCAGACAGTTTTTGGTGACAGCCCCATTTTAACACAGATTTAAATGTGAGGCTGGATTGTGATGTTGGTTATAATCCGTTACAGTCGCTCTGAAGCTCACGTTGATGCTGTTTCCTCCTGAGCTGCTCCGCAGGTCTTCACTGCAGCAGCTTCAGCTGCTGTTTGCGGGTCTGCACTGAAACTCTGCTGCTCTGAGACGTTTATCTGCTGAGAAACACGCCTCAGCGGGCCCACAGCCTGCTTCAGTTACAGTTACAGTGTAAAAATGGCTGTAACTCTTCAGCAGTTTTCTGTGTGATTGACTGTAGCTGTCACTGTGCACACAGCAGGGGGCGCTGCTGAGCTTGTCCAGTATTTAAGGTAAATGGTGCAAATTGAATTGCAGCCCTGCAACAGGCTGCTGACCTGTACAGGTGTATCCCGCCCTGACCCTGTGACAGCTGGTTAGAGTTTGGCTGCGTCAGTTTCAAATATGTTTCTACTTTTTTCTCAGATCATTTTCTTATTGATTTTATTTGTAATCAATTTTTCAGCTTTGTGGTGTTTATTTTATATCTTACACGATGTGCACGCAGACGTTTTTGTTCACAGATTAAACTCGTTTACGATGAGTCGCAATAAACTGATGTCTGTTTCTCAGGGGGAGGCGGAGCTTCAGTCTGGCGGGCGGGTCAGCGTGTTTGAGCGCGCTGGCCTTCACTTCCTGGAGATAAAGGAAGTGTGTGTTGAGGACGCAGGAAGTTACACATGTTCGATCAGCAACAGCGCCGGAGTGGCGACCGCTAGCGCCGAGCTCACCATCCAGGGTGAGAAGACCAATCAGAAACTCCCGAGCCTCAGAGTTGTTCAGCCTGCTGCACGTGCTCATTAGCGCCTCTCCTGCTGGCGCCACCTGCAGGTTACAAACACAAAAACAGGCTTTTACAAATATGAAACTTCCACAGATCCAAAATGAGAGAAACTCAGACGTCTCTGTTATAACGAGGCCTCACAGCTGCAGTTCCTCCAACGTCCAGCAGGGGCGCCAGCAGTGAGTCAGCCCCATAGACTCCCATCTTAAATCAACATGTTTACAGCTGATGCAGAAACTTCTGCTCTCTGTGGATCATTTCTTTGAATTTGGAACTTCTGGCTCTAAAACCCACTGAGTGCTCACGCTGAGGCTGAAGAGCTCTCTGATCATCCATGAGTGAAGCTTCTGATGATGATGCTGCTGCACAGTTCCTGTCTGTCCTCACGTCTCCTCCTGTCTCTCCTCCAGGTGTTCCTGATGACTCGTCCAGGTGAGTGCTGTCGTTCCTGCCTTCAGCGTGCTGTAACATGTTAAACAGCTGCTGTGAATCACATTCATTCATAATGAGCTTCTCGGAGGCAGGCGTCACTCAGAGATCTGAAACCTTTGGGTGGACAGACTTTCAGAAATTCCATCAGCTCCTGAAAGTCGTGGCTGCTCTTTCCTTTTCTGCAGCTGGAAGCTGAAGTTTTCCAGCTGAGTTTGAGATCTTTTGGCTTCACGAGCTGGAAATTTGTCCTGGAAAAATGCTTGTGTGTTTATAGCAGCAGGTTAGAGGCAGCTGAGGGAAGCAGATTCATTCATCATCAATCTGAGCGTCTCCTGAGACGCTAACTGGCTAGATTTGACCTTTTACAACCAAACTTCTGCCTCTGAAAGACTTCTTTTATTGTTCCTGAAAAATGTGCCTGATTAAAAACAGAGAAGTCATAAACATCAGTCAATCAATTAAATATTAAAAAGCTGCAGAGAAACACAGAATTAAAAAATGAGTCCTGCTGTCACAAAGACAGTAAAGAGGAGAAGACGTTCAAAAACATCCACAATGGTTCCTCCTGCAGGACTGTCGGGCCCTCTGAGGACCCACAGACCAGAACCAGGAACCTGAAGGAGGACAGAGCTGCTCCCAGCTCCCAGCCAGAGCCGCCCAGACCCAGAGAGCAGCAGGCCAGACAGGCCAGGAGCAAACCTGTACAGCTCCCTCTGCTGGCCGAGAGCAGAACTGCAGCAGCTCAGGTGAGTGAGGTAAGTCACTGTAATAATAATGATAATAATAATAATAATGATAATAACTAAGGCAGTTGAATTAATAAAGTTCACCTTCTGCAGACCCGGTCCATCATGGGTCCTGGTCCAGGCTCAGACAGCAGCAGGTCAGAACCTGATCAGTTCAGTTTGATTGAAACAGCTTCAGCTCAGACCCTCCTGCTGAGTGTTGCACAGTTTCAGGTCTGTTCAGGATCACCTGTGTGTTTCAGGGCTGTGAGGAAGTCCACAGCGGCGTCCAACCTGCGGTTCGAGGCCATTCCTCTGGACCAGGAGGCCACAGAGGGAGCACAGGTCACGTTCACCTGCCAAGGTCAGAAACAGCAGAGGAAGGTCTGCACTGATGAGACCTGATCAGTCTGCAAGCACATTCAATTAGAGCTGCACTGATGACATCATTGATCAGTGATTGAAATGATCAAAATGATCAGGAAACGTGACTGTTTCAGCTTCACCTGAAATCCACGGCTCTGTGTGTGTGTGTGTGTGTGTGTGTGTGTGCGTGCGTGTGTGTGCGTGTGTGTGTGTGTGTGTGTGTGAAGAGAAGCATAAACTCTGCTGTTGTCTTCCTCACAGTCTCCTCCTCTGCTGCCGGTGCCGTGCTCACCTGGCTGAGGGACGGGGAGCCGGTGAGGACGGGCCCGGGTCTGCGGCAGAGACGGGACGGCACCCGTCTGAGCCTCACCATGGAGAGGGTGAGACGGGCGGACCGCGGGACGTACAGGTGTCAGCTGACCACCGCTGACGAGCTGACGGTGGAGTCTGCAGCGTGGATGCTCCAGGTCCACAGTAAGAGTTATTCATGACGTGGAATAAATATATAATGTGTGTGTGTCAGGTGCTATGTGACCTTAAAGAACACCTGCAGTAACACCTGTGTGTCTCTCAGGTGCATCTCAGCCTCCGGCCTTCATCAGCCTGCTGCAGGGCTGCAGCATCTCCGAGGGGCAGACCATCAGCCTGCAGGCCCGCGTGGAGGGAAAACCAGCTCCGAGTGTCCGCTGGCTGCTCCACGGTCAGTGTTTGTTCATAAACTCCACCTGTCGCTGTCTGTGTACACACAACCTTCATGTTCAGTTATCCAATCAGACGGCTCCAAATTCATTGTTCACACCTTAAGAAGTCACAGGCCTGATGTCAGGCAGAGCTGGCAAAAGTACTGACATTCTGTACTTAAGTAGAAGTACAAGTACTTGTGTTAAAAACTACTCTGG
>VUQK01039587.1:0-14924 GCA_015106715.1 Bujurquina vittata
GCTTTTCACACTTTTTCAGGCAACAACTTGAAGTGTGAGGTCTGCGAAGCTCAGTTCGAGACCAGGCGTGGCCTCTCCATCCACGCCCGCTCTCACTTGCGCCAGCTGGGCATCACCGTTGCCGACAGCAGCGAGACCTCCGTCGACCTTCTCCACCGAATTGCCAAGGAGCGCAGCGCAGACAGCAAAATAAGCTCCCCTCCTCTGGAGCCGCTCGCTGCCAAGAGCCCCTCCACGTCTGTTACCCCGAAAGATGAGGACATGGACTTAGACGAGAAACCCATCCCTCTCTCCATCTTGGCCAAGGCAGCAAAAGCAGTTCCGCCCTCTTCCTCCTCTAGACCTTCTCCGGGTGCCTCTCCGGCTCCGGCTCACTCCAGCTCCCCTTCCTCGGTAGTGAAGAAAGCCCCCATTTCCTCTTTACTGCCTGTGTCTTCCCCCTTGCGCTCTCCTGAGCACAAGGCAGGGGGCATGAAAAGCTTGACCTCTAACCTCTCTGGCTCAGCGACCGTCACGACAGCCAAACCCATCTGGGCACCAGAGGAGAATGATGCCCCTCTCAACCTCAGTAAGTGTCACTGCCCTGTCTAAAGGCTGTTTTCAATAACTGTTAATTGCTCTTATGTGTAGTCACTTTTCTTTTGTTCGTAGCACTGGAGGTGGACCCCACCAAGGACATTGTTTGTCAGCTGTGCGGCGCCTGGTTTGAAACCCGGAAGGGCTTATCCAGCCATGCCCGAGCACACCTGCGGCACTTTGGGGTGGAGTACTCTGAATCCAAGGGCTCTCCCATAAACCTCCTGAACCAGCTCATCGATACTGATGACTTCAAGCACAAAGCCAGTGCATTGCAGCTCGACAACCACATGGAGCCGCGGGGTCTCGCCACCACTACGCTCTCCTCCCCAAAGCCACCCTTGCTGACACTCTCCTCCTCTTCCTCCTCATCACTCCTCTACAAGGTGACCACAACCGGGAGTGGATCAACATCCAAAGCTACCTCTTCCTCTGCCTCGTCTGTACTTGGCCCACCTGCCAAGCGTCTCAAGTCCTCTTCCATGCAGGTCTTCCGCCTCAGTAGTGGGGAACTCATGGCACTTCCACACAGTGAGTGTTGAAGTATCTATAATAATTAGAGGATTTATAGAGGTGTAACGCTTTGTCTAACACAAGCTCAAATCTTCTCATCCCTAAGGTGAACCTCCTAAGGAAATAGGCTGTGAATTCTGTGGGGAATATTTTGAGAATCGCAAAGGACTGTCTAGCCACGCTCGCTCGCACCTACGTCAGATGGGCATTACCGAGTGGTCTGTCAACGGTTCCCCAATCGACACCCTGAGGGAGATCATCACAAGACGGGGCCTGCCTTGCGCCCTGCCTCTAAAACCTCTCAAAACGCCCCCTCCATCTTCTCCAGGACCCCCTCGGTCCCCCCTTTCAGTCTCCTCTTCTCCTTCAGCTACTCTCCTCAGTCGCCTGCCCTTCGCTTTCGCCCGCCCCGCCAGTCCTCCACAGCCTGCGGTGTCTAAGTCGAGCTCAGCTCCACCGACGTCTTCTACTGGGCTGATTCTCAAGCTGAAGCCCGAGCCGGTGCAGCTAGAGGTCACTGCACCGGGAGCTGTAGGGAGAGCTGGAGGTTTTTCCGGCGAGCCTCTCAACTCCAGCTGGAGGAGCTCTGACAGTTCGTTTCCGCTCAACTTAGGTAACTTGAATCCTGTTTTGTCTTCTGCACTTATTTAACAATTGTAAAAGGAAGAGTTGATCGAAAAAGGAAAACACTTTCTCTCTGAGAGTTAGATGAGAAGATGAATACCGCTCAAATCAAACCTACTGGCATTTCTAATTTGTATTCATCAATTATTAAATATTGCTTGCTTCACTGACTGAATTAACCTCAGTTTATGGGGTTAGCTTTCAGCATATTCTCAGTCAGGACCAATCAGCAGCTACTTGGTGCAAGCCAAGAAATACCCCTGTACCTAATGTAGCGTAAGATCACTAACTGTCATTTTTGCATCTGGTTCTTTGTACGAATGTAAAAAACAAAGTTTTAAAAGTAGGCCTATTTTTTTTTAACCTTTGGACTAAGCTACACAGGCTGTTTTCCTCGTTTTGAGAATATGTGTTTAATCATACAGACCATAGACTGTATATAAAAGATGGTCTTAGCCACTGTTATGCCACTCATTGTTTTTTTCTAGCGACGTCACTTTGTAAAGCCTCAAGCTGGCAGCTGCATGGCCAAAGGGCACTTCATGCTTATGGGCTAGTCACTTCACAGTCAAATTGCAAAACGAGCCTTGATTTATCTCCGTTTTGGCATGTTATGTTCACTAAGACTTTATACTAGTCACTTTTGGTCATGCACACATAAGGAAAGTGTTTCCTGAGGTCATAGTTTAAGTGAGCCGTGCCTATAGACTTACATACGACCAGATGTCTTTTTGCAACCAGAGGAGTCCCCCTATTGGTCCTAAGAAAGGGTTACAGGTTTAAGACACTTTGCATTGACTTCACCTTTGAGAACTGACAGTTGCCTCCACCTTTTATGTACAGTCTATGTCACAGACAAGTGAGTGGCAAAGGTTTTATTTTAATGTAATGCTGCAAAAAACAATATATGTAAATGTAGCATATTTCCTGGCAAAAATAACCATGTTAGGTAGCTGTCAGTGATCCACTGTGTGCGATAATAGAGTGCACGTTTTCTCCTGGTCTCTCCTTAGCCATGGCCCATGAAGTGGAGCCTACGAGGGATATTCGCTGTGAGTTCTGCGGGGAATATTTTGAGAACCGTAAAGGCCTCTCCAGCCATGCCCGCTCCCACCTGCGGCAGATGGGCATTACCGAGTGGTCCGTCAATGGCTCGCCTATTGACACTCTGAGGGAGGTTATGCACAAGAGAGGGGTAGGAGGCTCTTCCCAGTCTGACCAAGGAGTGAAGAAGGAGTTGAGCCAAGGAGCAAACAGTCCCCTATGGGAGAGCACAGGGGGCGCCAGTGGCTCTGAAGGTTTGGGTGCTTCGGGTTACCAGTCCTCAAAATTCCGTAAATCTCCTCTCAGCTTGCTGCAGTCAGGGTCAAGGCTCCATAAGCAGGGTGTGGGGTCTGTGGGCCCATCTGCTACCCCATCTGCAGGGAAGTTTTTCAGGATGTCCCCACTGGGGAAAAGGCCTCTGTCCGAGGAGGCTCAGTCGGTGGAGACTGCACGCTCATCTCCACATCAGCTCAAGACTTTCTCATCCCTTCCACATGATTTCTCCTTCAAAAGAAAACCTTCCCCAGACAAGCACGGACACCAGGGTAAGTTGTAGCTTTTCCACTTACCCTGAACCCCATGTGATACTGATCGTTATCCTTTAAGAAAAGGTCTTCGCTTTACTCCTTCCCTGTATTTTTCAGATCCCAGTTGTGAGCTGTGTGGTTTCTACTTTGAGAACCGTAAGGCTTTAGCCAGCCACGCGCGAGCCCACCTCAGGCAGTTTGGCGTGACTGAGTGGTGTGTAAATGGATCACCTATTGAGACGCTTAGCGCTTGGATGCGCAGCAGGCCGCAGAAGGTGCTGGAGATGCACCGCAGCTACATGCAGGGTAACCGCACCGCCCTCAAGAAGGTGAGGCGTGGCAGTCAGTCTTTGGTAATGCATTTTAGTTGAATAACTCAGATCAGCGCAGCAAGCCAAGCTTTTTTTTTTTTTTATTTTATTTTTGGGGCCTGTGATGCTTCAGCAAAGTCTATTGTGGCTGCTGTGAATGTCTGATTTTAAAAACAAAAAAAAAAATGGAAGTTATCAGTAGAGATACCCGTGCCTCAGACAAAAGTGTCACAGCTACGCAATACGAGATCATAACCCACTGTGCTACTTTTTTGACACACTCACTTTCCTCGCAGTGCCTTTGAATAGGCGCCATGCTTGGAGATCTAACGAGCCCCAGCTGGTGGCACGACAGACATTTTGTGTCTTGGAAAGCCTCAGACGTGTTGTCTCGCAGCTTTGAGCCTTACTGTAGATCCTGTGTCTTTACACCAAGCAAAAAAAAAATAAATCACTGTGGGGACAGATGCCAGAACAACTCAGCTATTGACTTGATAGTTGCCATAGTAACCAGGGTGCCTGGCAGCTTATGTTTCATCTTCAGATAAATTATGGCATGCTGTTGATAGAAGAAAAATGTATATTTTTTTTTCCCCTTTTCCCTCCCGCCTGAATTAGTTTCTGGTGCATTTGCGTCAGTGTCACACCTTTTCCCCGAGTGGTGATGTGACACACATACAGAACGGATTACCTTTTAAATGTCCTTGTAATCCTATTGTAAAGGTTTTTATTTTCATGCAGGCACAGTCAAATCAACCTTGCTGTAGGTATCGATTGGACTAAGCAAAGACTGATGTCATGGTTAAAAAGGAGCACTAACGTAAATGCCATTCATTCATTAGTCAGTTGACATACCTGTGCAAGTATTCGGCCTTTTCAGGGGAAATGGGGTGCGGTTTTTGTTTCTCATTGTTTAAGATGATTTCTTTGTCTTAGAGGGACTCGTGACAGTCAATTTTCAATGTTTTCTGACATTTTGCACACCAATAAATTGAATTCACTAATGAAAAAAATTTTTAGTCGTCATTTTGCGGCTAATAGTGAATGTCTTGTTTACTTTGCTTTCAGTTTACAACTATAAAAAATGTGTTCAATGCAAAACAATACAAACAATATGAAGGAAGAATAAGAAAAATAACTAGGCTAAGGAAAATTAGAATAAAGCTCATTTCAGGTCATATTTTAATCTTCTGCCAGGAAACTGGAAATTAGGAGCAGTGATTTATTGAAACGTCTGCAAGCATATATGGAAATACAGGATATCAGACAAAATCAATATTTGGCGTGACCTCCTTTATTCTTCAGCACAGTCTGAACTCTCTGTGGCAGCATTCTTGTCATTTTTTAAAGTAGTCTTCAGGAATAGTTCTCCAGACTTCTTGAAGGACATTCAGAGCTCTTCCTTGGCCTTTTGTTCTGTTCTCTGTCAGGATGATCCCACACTGCTTCAGTACTGTTGAGGTCCGGGCTCTGAGGAGGCCAATCCATGACTGATACTGTTTCATTGTGTGTTTTCTATCCAGGAATGCTTTTACTGCACTGGCAGTGTGTTTGGGATCACTTGTCACGCAGACAAATGAAGCTGTTGCCAATCAGATGCTTTCTAGATGGTATTGCATGGTGGACCAAATCTGATGGTACTTTCCTGTGTTCATAATTTTATCAATTTTGACAAGATCTCCAACACCACTGGCTGAGACGCAGCTATGCCAGGTTTGGAATCACCTTATTGATGCATAAATACTAAGACTGCAGCTCTCAGTTATTTTAGTCATCAAGTAGCCTATCAAATATTCCATCGATTAATTGAGTAATCCGTTAAGAAATTCTTATTTGAAGTAATTCCTATTCAAAAGTGAAAAAACAGAGGTCTTTCCATTTTAGAAAGTGCAGTTTTTAATAGTTTAAACGCAAACATCCGTTAAAAAAACTAAAGACTTTAAATGTATTTACGTGCCACATTAAAATCTTATTAAAAAAAAATTAAAATGCAAAATTAGATTATCATGCAGTACTGTCAAATACAATAAAGTACACATGCAACCTAAACTAAGACATAGCCTTTGCTCTGTCTCCTTGGAAAGCTTTCTTATAGTAGGAAGTAAAAAAAGAGTTCTGACAGTGTTGCATCTCCTGGATGAGGTAACTCTGATGTGTGTGTGTGTGTCTGTGTGTTCAGGTGTGCTTGGGAATGAGTCATGTGTGTCTGTAAGCCTTTAAAGTAGCATGAAGAAAAGTGAGCATATGAAGCTCCTTTGATATTTTTCATAGATTGAACTAAAGTAACTAACAAAGTTTCTGAAGATATGATTTAAAATGGGTTCTTTGCTAAGTTGTCTGTGATGTGTAGACACAACACTGGTTCATCCCTTGAGTTAGGTGACTTTAATGCTTGGATGATTAGTAGGTCCGTGGTTCAACAATCAAACACAAAAACATTCCCCTGAAAATGGTCAGGTACAATGACTGGACTGAAACCAAGGGGATAAAGCAGCCAGTGTGCAAAGAAGAACCGTGAAAGACCTTCAGAAAGGCTGCAGATCTACTGCTCAAGACCACTTAAAAACATTACAACTTGGAGGAAAAATATAAAGAAAAGAGTGGCGGCTGCAGACTGTTGCACAGAGCTCAGACATTCCTTAAAGCCTTAAAGTGGAGTAAATGTGGCTATTTGTAAGCAGGTATAGACTTTATATTAGAAATGTGTGGCCTGTGTATCTTTTTTTTTTGTATGTTTCATCTTTTGTTTGGCCCCTCAGTTTGTGATTACTGTTGCCGGCTGTAATGGGGGTCACCGCCCCCTGATGCTCCTGTTAACACTGGCTCCAAAAATTCAGTATTGTGTGGCTCAGCACTTTACTGAGATGATATGATGGACTGATTCTAACCAGTATCACAGGAAAAAAAAAATAGTAATGGTGTAATAGTGTCATCAACCCAGCGAGTCTGGTCTGTGTCTTGGATGAAGAAACACTGCATTAGCACACGTTTTGAACGCCCACACGCGTACAACTTCTGTGATGATAGCTTGTTTTTCTAAACACGCAGACCAACACATTGTGACCAGTCAGCAGGGCTAATATAACTTACATAGTTTGCTGATCCAGGCACTATTTAGGACAGCTGATCTAATTAGAGCTGTTATGTCAATATTGGTTGAAGATTGTCAGATGCTTTGGGGGCGCTTAATGCTTAAAACCGGGCAGCTATACCTCATCCTCGGAGCTGAAAAACAATAGGGCAATGGCTGTGTGCGAAAGCTAGAAATGCCGTCGCACCGTTCTGTTTGGTAACTAGGTCGTAATGTCTGTTTGGCATTACTTCTTGTAGCGAGTTAAAGCTTTCTGTGTTGGATCGACGAGTCAGTCAGTCGTCCTTGGAGATCTTTTCAAGTTCAGGGATATTTTTGTGCCTGGGTTGTGCTTACAACATGGCAGATTCCCAGTGATTTAAGTCAGGGGACCACGAGAGCTTCTCCAAAGCCTTCAGCATGTGTTTTTTCAAGGAGATCATCGTGGATTTTGGCTTCTGCGCTGCTGTAGAAGTGTCTTTAGTGTCTGTGTCTCAGCTGTGTGACATTTAAAGCCAGAGATTTGCTGGAGTGTTTCTTTTATTGTCTGCATAGTAGATGTGCAGTTTTCTTTGGTGGATCTTTCTTGGACTGCTCTTTTAAAGGATGAAGCTTAACTTCATTTAAAAATGGCCCATTCACTTTTACACAAGGTCACATTTCTTGTCTGCAGAAGTTGTATCTATATATTTCATCTATTTCCTGAGGTTGTATTTACTTATTTGCAAAAAAATGAGTGCAATGTGTAATCTCAAACTTTCTAGCTGTAATGCTAAAGCCAACAATATGACTTCTTTGTCTGCGCTGAACTGTGTCCATCTTCAGCCTATGTAGCCAAGAGCCAGTTCACCAGCGGTCATGTGCCAGAACGTAGCTTGGCCAGTACCTGCCACGCAAGCACAAAGCACAAATCTGTTTCTAGCCAGCTTACAGCTGCCATCTGTACACAACCATAGGTCCCAATTATCTGGGCCTCGCATGAAGAACGGTACACCATTCGGGCCACATCTAACTCATACATTTACCAGCGCTGTGACTGATGCGCAAGTGCCAGTGAGTAGTAGCCCGGATTAGGCCCGTATGTGTCCGCGATCAGATCTATTGCCTCCTTATTATCCACATTATTTAATTATTTACGATCCATTTGCTTTGTAAAGCTCATTGTGGGGTCTGTTAATTGCTAAGCGCTTGTATCATAACCAGAGTCCTAATTAGTGCTTCATAGATGACAGGTGTGAGTAAAGGGCAGCAGGGATGGCTGGATATAGTGTGTAATATGGTAATTTTAAAATAAGCACAGAGGATCTTTTGTGTTACAGCTGCCTAATTCATTAACACAATCTGAGTGTTTTTAGTTAGATGTGCGATCCCCACTGTAATTATTGTAATTATGTGCACAATTAGACATTTTTAATGTAAGTACTGAAAGAACCGTGTGGGAGATAAAACCCTTTTGACACGTCATGCTCAAATTTTAGGGTTTCAAAAATTATACAGTACTTTGCAAAAGTCTTGAGTCACCACTCATCTCTTTATATTTTGCCTTCAACGAGCCGGACCTTTTGTTGTGCAACAGTTCTTTAGTCTTTCTGAAGGTCTTTCCAATCTTTTCTTTGGACATTGGCTGCTTTTTCACTCATTTTGAGTCCAGTCCTTGTACCTGGCCATTTTCAGAGGAATGTTTTGCTTTGTTTATTGAACCACTTAACACTGACCTATAAACCATTCAAGTGTAAAGTCACCTAACTGAAGGGAAAGACCTATTGGCCTAAAACTCGGGCTATCTAGTCACGGTGTGCAGTGCGTTCCAAAAAGTACTGATTAAACTGGAAAAGTGGAGGAAAAACGATGAACAGGGGGGCTATAAAACTATTTACAGCAGATAAACAGTATCTAAAGGTCAAGAAATAGGAAAAAAAAAATCCAAGCAAAGACTTTACACAGGACCACAGGACCTCAGAGATGCATCTGGTCCTTCAGTTGCTCCATCTACTGTTCACTGAAGCCTCATCAGTAATGGTCTCTGTGGAAGGGTGGCTGCCAAGAAGTGAAACAGGGACAAAAGGCTGCGGTATGCCACATTACACAAGAACTGGATTGAAAATTAGTGGCAACAGATCAGATTCAGAAATGAATCCAAATTTGGTTCAAATGGTCAGTAATATGTACAGAGGAGGTAATGAGAGAAGTACAACAGTGTGTGTGTGTGCAGCCATCTGAAAAAACTGGTGGAGGCTCTGTGATGGTTTGAGACTGCATTTCAGCCGCTGGCGTTGGAGATCTTGTTGAAAGTGCTATCAGAGTTTGAGCCACCCTACAATACCATCTGAAAGTGCCAGAGAACAAAACAAAAGGCAGAAACATCCAAAGAAGAGTTTTCAATGTCCTTCAAGAAGCCATGAGAACTATTCCTAAAGACTACTTAAAGAAATGACAAGAACGCTGCCTCAGAGAGTTCAGACTGTGCTGAAGAATAAAGGAGGTCACACCAAATATTGATTTTCTAACTTGTTAGAAGTGGACAAAGGCTTTGTTTCAGCATGCAAATAATACTTCCTCTTGCACAGGACTCGCCAGACTATAAAGAGACAAAGTCCACGTCGATCTAGATGTCACCTCATAACTCGCAGCCACATGTGACCTACTTTTATCTCACTTTTTAATGACACACAGCTGCCCGAGAAACAATTTGTAGTGTCCAGTTACGTGAACCCATGCAGTATTGGTACTGTGTGTTGACATGGGCAAATTTCCACACACGGTTATTTTGATAATAATATAAAACCACTTAAATTAAAGATGAACTGAAGTAAAAACAACAAAAATGGTAACATCTTTTTTCTCCAACTATGCTACTATCAAACCTTTTAAAAGGGTAAATCTCATAAATTACCCTGATGATTTTTTCACCATTACCTAACATTTTGCCCCAAATTAGGATTTTTTTTTAAAACACGCTCTTAAAAGTTGCTTATTGTCTTATCATAATAAGCTGCATGAAAATATTGATATCACTTAATGTCTCTATAGTAAATGTGAGGCTACAGCTAACTAGCCAAGCTAGCTAGCTTAAATTAGGAAACCAGTCCCTCCACCTGACCAGGAAAAGGTTTAGCACATATCCCCAAAACCACCTTTCTTTATAAAGTCACATGACATTTAAAGGGCACGTATCATGCTTTTAAATCCTTCCTTTTCATATGTAAATCATTCACTTGTGATCTATAAAAAGTAGAGCTGCAATGCTTTGGTCTTATTGTAGCTCCACAGACCCCTCCAACAAAATATATTTCAGGGCAAAAAAAGTGGATTTTGCATATGTCTCCTTTAAATTAGTAATTAATGAGCTTTAGAGGAACTGTGTAGTAGGTTTTGTGACCTTTGGACACAGCCAGGCAAGCTAACCCTTGTTTCTAGCTTTTCCATGAAGCCAAGCTAGCCAGTTTCTGGCTGTAGTTGTAGATATGCCTTTATTGGTAAATTGAAGGAAAAATTCAAAGTGTTATCTGACATTTTATTTACTTTGTTAATGTGTGGTTACATTTGCATATTAATAAGTATACCAGGACTTGGCAGTCCTTTGGTAATATACTGCTGATAGGATCACTCATTTTTTCCCATCTTCCAGAAGAGCAGCTCACCTCTCACTGCGGATTCTGATCATATCCTCCCCATCTCATCGCAGAAGGCTTCCTCTTCATCCTCCTCCTCCTCCTCTCAGTGGTCTTCTTCTTTGGCCGTCAGCCTGGTGCGTCCACTGAGCCACGAGGCCAGCCAGGGCTCTTCCAAGACTGCAGAGGAGGGAACCGGTACCAGCTTCCAGGATGCTCCCATCAGGGCTGGCCGCAGCAGTCCCAGCCTCTCGCGGCTCGGCAGCGGCCACCCACTTCAAGCACAGGTGGCGCGCAGTGAGCTGAACGTCCGCCTGCCCAGAGGTACGTGAGGATACAGCATATGTTTTGGCTCACTCACTCAGGTACATATACCTGCATGTATTATATATTCCCCCAAAAAATTCAAGTATTTGAATCTAAAATTTAAAAATGAAAAAAAAAAGAGAGACTAGTTTAGAGTAGTTGCTGCCATTAAGTTGTCATGTGATTGATCAGATATTGGCACTCACAGACATGTTATAGCAGAAATCCCTTGCTGTACATATGGGAAAATAAATGAAATGCTAGAAGAGGAGGAAATAAAGTTCTAGCCTTTGTTTCAGTCAGTGTTGAACTATTTTACATTACGTAGATTTCTTTTCCAAAATGAATGTGAGCACAATAGCAAAGGACAAAAGCCAATATTAAAACCTACATATTCCATGTTTAGACAGAAAACTGAAACCCTTTTGACTAAATGACGGAATTGCCTCCAAGCTATACTGACATACAAGCGTTTTGGTGCAGCTCTACTTCGCACCAACCTCGTTTGTTACCTCCTCCTCTTGCTCAGGCTTTGAGCGTCGGCCCTTGAAGCACCCGTCTTGCCCGGACGGAACAGAGAGGGATAGCGGCCCTCCTAAGCCCCCGCGCACAGGCACCGTCCCTGCCCTGGTGCCCAAACCACCCTCCTATCCGCTGGTCAAAGTGGTGGGCAAGTTCTACACCCTGAAGTGCCGGTAAGCAAAATCTGAAACTTGGGATATAGCTTTCCAGGACCCAAGAGAAAATGTCCAGGGCTCTTAATGTTAGGAATTTTGAGACTGTATCATTAATAGGACTGTCTGGCTAAGTTTTAAATAGTCTGTTAATCCCCCAAGCAGCTATCCCTGTTCCCACGCCCTGCCGAGCAGTACTCTACTTTTAGTTGCTAATGCACTATATTGAGAAGAGTGAACCATTTGGGATTTTCAGGCAACGTGAATGAGCGCTTAAGTTCTGAAAAAACTGCAGCACAAATGGCAGAATGGGCTGCCCCTGAGAGAGAGAATCTGGCTTAACAGCACCAGATTGTGTTTTATCTCTTTGTGCTAGAGGAGGTGCAGTTGCCTTACTGGTTATTGCTAGCATTTAAAAGGTGTTTTTCGTCATCAGATTCTGTGAGGTAGAGTTCCACGGGCCGCTGTCGGTGCAGGAGGACTGGATCAGACACCTCCAGCAGCACATTCTCAAGATGAACTACAACAAGCCTGCTGCTGCCAAAGCAGCAGCCACTGAAACGCCTGCCCTGGCTGACGATCCAGCACCAGTCCAGGCATCTGCCCCAGCCTCCACCTCTACCTCCAGAACCACCTCTACCACACCTGCTCTCACTTCCACCCCAAACAGCATCGCAGCTCCCAAGAGCCGCTCCCCCTCGCCTGCGGCCGAGTGCGCTCCCGCTATCACTGCCACAGAGATAGTACAAGTCTCAGAGGAGCAGCCAACCCTAACTCCGACTCCTATTCCCCTCCCCACCCAGACAGCGTAAGCTCAAATTCATCACCTGTTCTCATTTTATTTCTTCCAGTTTCTACTTGTTCACCCGTTTCTGTCCTTTGGCCTTCACAAAGTGGTGTTTAGGAGGAGCGTTCTCCCTCCCAAAGAGCCCTCTGAGCCCCAAGCACCTTTTGAAGCAGCTTTCTAGACTGTTACTAAGTCCCGTTGCCATGAGAACGAAGCCCTACTGGCTTATCTGCACACCAGGGATGGGTGATTACGGAAAATGTCCAAGGTTATGAGGAGAGATGGACTAATGTTTTGTGTTTGCCTTGTTTATATTGAATGTCCAGATGTGGATCGTTACTGTACCCCTCTCTTTCACTGGGCAATTTAGGGTTTAATATAGCCCTTTATTAAACTTTAACACCTTGTCTTCTACAGGTTCCCCTCCAATCTTCTACTAATGAACAGCGTATTAAAGGACCTGTGAGATTTCGATCATTTCTATCAGCACATTGGTAGCTTTGGCTTCAGTCTCTCACCCAAAGGTCCTGACTGAGATTAATCCACAGTTCTAATCATGCTAGTCTTGTGGTTGAGACTTTAAACATGCCATAACACTTAGTGTTAAGAAAGGCACTTTTGATGTTGACACTCAGCACTTAATCAAATACCAATTTAAATAGGTTAATGATGTGTTCCAGGGATGCACTGATATATGGGACTAACGTTGATTTTGGCTGATATCAGCCTGGTTGACTGATATCTGCTTATTGACAAATAAGATGGGATTTACAGATATCAATGGCCGATAATTACCTGTAGTTTTGCTCTTGATAAATGTGACACAGCATAGGAAAACCAGGCCTACTTTTTTTTTGTTTTCTCAAACTTCTAGATTACATGTAAAAACCGATTGCATGTAGCTGTTTATTTTTTTTATGAATTTTTATGTTGACGATGGCCAACTGTGTCTATTCTTTGAATTATTGTTTTTTTGGGTTGACCACAGTCATCACAGGCCAAAGATGGAAAAGCTGCCAGCGTCACTAAAGAAGCAAATATTTTTTTTGCTGATTGGCCAGGTTGCACTCCCAACTCAGTTGTGAGGTTTTTCCCCCTCAATGTGCTGTTTTATTTTCAGTTTATGCATCAGAAACTGTTCAATAAACTACAGTTTTCAGGCATAGTGTGAAGAGACAGTGCAGACAGCGAAGTTAAGATAACAAATATAAGGCCGCTTATTGATTGTGTTGTTGCTTGGCTGTTTTTGTGAGCATCCGGGATTCTTCATCTGTATCTTTGGCCGGGTTTCCCCGGTGCTTTTCCTTTGCTGCGTCACAAATGTTCAAAATTTTTACCAAGAAGACCTTTTACGCCACTTAATTTCCTATAATAAATATCTCTTTGTTCTCCCAGAACAGGGATTGGCAAACCTTACTGTCAAAAGAGATATTTTTGAGCAATTTTTGAACAAACAAATCTGTGTGGAGCCACAAAACATATTTGACTATTACAATGAAGCCTAAATTAGAAGTGAAAGTTCTGAGGTATAAATTAGCATATCAATGTTATTAATGTTGATATGCTTGAGATCATCCATGATCATCTGGCACTTTAACTTTGCATTGTCATTACAGTAAAACCATGTGCTGTTGCATTTATGAAATTACAGACATAAAATAATCAAAAATTGGTTGTTTTTTTTTTATTGGCAACAAAATCAAACAATTATAAAGCAAAGGAAAAAATATGTTTACTTGGACGTAGTTAAAAAGCTCTGCAGGCCACTTTTAGTCCTACCTGTGTTTGTGCAAATTAATCACATCAAAAATTGCCTTTGATAATAAATAAGTAATATCAGCCTAATAGCTTTAAAAAAATAATACAAGTAAAAAGCCATTTTAATTTAATGTTGACTAAAATCCAGTTCAGTAGGAGGCAGTGCTCTTCTTTTTTCTTGAGCTACATACAGCAATCATCCCCTGATCTATAAATGATAATAATGATATCCGTTAAATCTAGAGCCCGACCCGTCGATATTATCTAATTGCCGATATATCGGAATATGCGTTTACAACAGCTGATAAATGAAAATTTAAAAAGTGATGGGAGAAACACCTTTCAACCAGGTTATGAGTGTTGATGTTGCATAGTTTGTCCACCAGGTGGCACTTTGCAACTTTCCTGTTGGCAACATATTCGGACCAGCTGATGTGAGCAGAGTCGGTGCGTGTAAACAAGTAAATAACTGCACATAACAAATGTCAGGGAAATTTATGTTTTGTGTGTATAAAAACACGCAAAAAAAAAAAACATCACCAAATATCAGTACCAGTATCAGTCCTCTATGGGTCAGTCGCTAATTAAAACATTTGTAACGGGAAATAAGCAGAAGAGCCACACCCCTGTCCAAGAACAACCAGAACATAATAATCAAACGGAAAAAATAAATACCAGCAGCACCAGATTGTCATTGTAGAAACTCGGCAGCATCCCAGAATCATTGCATCCCTAATGTGGACCGACTGAGATGCATTCCAACTTATTAAAGGAGCGAAAAAGTGGAAGCACACCCAAAAAAGGGAAATCTTTACCTTAAGTAATTCTCTCCCCAAAATGTATGTTCTTGCTTGAATGTAGCTTAAGGCACCTATCAAAGCCCTGGACGCACACATTCAAACACAACCAAACGCAGGCCCCAGCCTGCAAATCCTGTAATAGTTTTACCTTTTGTGATGTCACCACTCCACAGCCTGCTGTTTTCTGCAGGCAGGGCTGCAGTTTGCTTTTAAATCGCGGAGACGCGAGGCCACGGCGTTCAAGGTTACACGTTTCATTCACAGTGTTGCCATTTTCTACCTGCCTTTTTTTTTTTTTTTTTTTTTTTTTTTTTTATTTATTT
>VUQK01039587.1:17331-30248 GCA_015106715.1 Bujurquina vittata
AAAAATTCATTTGAGGCCAAATGCAGAAGAAGCCTAACGAACACGGGAGTGTCCGCCGATAAGCTCAGAGAGGCAACAAACGAAGCTGCAGACCAACTGTTTGGTGCTACTTGTCATTTCCTGGTTCAGTGCTTATTAACCGCATTCACGTCTTCAAGTAAAATCAATTATCGGCATCATCAACGATGAGGTTAATGAGCTCTCCAGAACGATCAACCACATGCTATCCTTGCTTTGTGACTTGATCAGCACTCGCAGAGCTCGTTACGCGGTTACAGAAGACACTCAGTACCCGACAGCTCTCTCAACAGCAGGATAAATCAGCAGCTAGATGCTGAGCACATGTTTTATGGTTTAGAAGTGTCGATAAGCAACACTCTCATTTGAATGACTTTGCAGGGCTGTTGTTTTTTTTTTGAACAGGTTTTGTAAAGATGGTAGACAAAATGTTCCACAGGTGTTCACTGGAGTGGAGACCCTATGATTCACATCATTTTCATTCTCATTGAAACATTGAATGACCGTCTGGACGGGAGCATCGTCATCCTGGAAGTCACTTACCTAATTAAAAATCTCGGCTGTCGTTCGTGGTCAATGCAGACTCGATCAAACCTCATGAAAGGAACCTTCATGACTTTACTGAGCTGTTTTGCGACCTGACACTCCTGCATCACCTCTCGTTAACCTGATCCACGTCCTCAAATAAAAGCATTTATTCTCATCAGCGTTGAGGTTAATGAGTTCTCTAGAATTTGCTCTCCCCCTGCATTAGCCAACACCCTTTCTTCTTCTGATTTTAACTTATGCAGCACCAATATAGTGCATTAATGTGCTTCTGGATTTTACAGCGTGGGCACTGGCTGAAAATATCCCGGGACTGGAACTGCCTTTTCTCTGTTTTACTTGGAAAAGCTGCTCCCACATCCATGCAAGAGGCCAAAAGTGTCCTGTCACGTTCCCGTGAACATGTGTGAGTGGATCACATTGTTTTTATTCGCTTCACTGATGGCAAACTCACCGTGAGATGAGCCTGAGCAAAGAGGCCACACAAGAACCCGCAAGAGTTCAAGGTCTGAGCTAGAGCCGCAGATGCAGTCATCAAACTAGCGAGTGGAAAATGTTTATGCATTTTTAATGAATGAACATGAAGGACAATGAGGGCATGGTCTGCAACAAGGAAAACATCAATTTCATGTTTTCTATCCAGAGACGTTAAAATCCCCTCAAATCTAGCATTCCTACCATCGAATAATAATTAAAGGCCGTTGTCCTCTAAAGGCAGCACACAGCACTTATTTGTGTTGTTTGTGCATTCCTGCCAAGACACACTTGAAATGCAACACAAAGTCTACTGAATTGTGTTTGAAGAGTTTCTCACTTCACCCCCAAACTGCACTTGACCTTTCTCTGCTTTGGATTCAGGAAATGCCAAACTGGTCCGGACTCCTTTTATGGTCAGCTTCCTGCGGGATTGTGGCAGATGTGTTTGGGAAGAAGGGCGGGACTGTGCGCGATGTTTGGAGAAAGTGTTGATTTTAAGCAGTGTGTGAGAGCTGGGTCATTCTCGGTATAACTGGATATGCTTGCCTACTGTTAACTTACAGTTGGTGGTTGAATTATTGATGAAGGACTGCTGCAAATGACTTTGGGCTTAATTGCTGTTTCCTGGAGGGGGAGGAAAATGTCATAGCTTTGATGTATTGTTGATTTCTACCTTCTCGGAGTTCTAACTGAAGAAATTAAATCTACTCTGGTTAGGTTATGATTCCTCGTTATTGTTTATGTCGCCTCTTTTCCCCTTAATTCCTGGCCTTTAGGAATTTTATTTTTTAATTTATGTCCAGCTAGCCTCTCTTTATTAACACAACTAAGTTTTAGCTGCTGCTCTCAGTGCTCAGTGCATCAGGTGATAGCTGTTTTCACATCAGTACAGTTACTGCTGCACCTGCAAGCTGCTTTGCAACCCGCCTTCCTCATTTCAAGTCTGCAGTCAGATGCCCGGTGTGCTCTGTATGGGGGTTTTGCTGCTGCTTTTCCTGCCTTCATGTACATGCTGGAGGTCAGACAGCCTATTACCAAATATAACCTACTGCAGTAAATAACGGCCTCATTTTGAGTACTCCTGGCAGAACTATACTAATAATGTATTGGAAAATAAATCTGAACAGAATAACAACTATGACATTACTTGGCTCATTTAAAGAGAGAGAGAGAGAGTGTTGTGCAAAAGTCTTGAGCCATCCCTAATTGATTTACATGTTGCTTCCAAAGAGCCAGAGTTTCTTGTATTTTTTTTACATTTTATTTTTACATCTGGTTCTTGCACCTGACCGTTTTCAGAAGCATATTTTTGGTTTGTTGAACCACTTAGCACTGACATATTACTCATTCAAACATAAAAAAAAAAGGCACCTAACTCCAAGGATGTGCCTGTGATGCATCTACCTGGAGACCTATTCCTGCAGAATACTCAAAGAAATGACAAGAAAGCTGCCTCAGAGCATTCAGCCTGCACTGAAGAATAAAAGTGGTCCCACCAAATATTGACTTTCAAGCTCGTTAGAATTGTATAAACTCTGTTTTCGCCTATTTTCCTGGCAAAATACAACAAAACAGTGGGATGCCTTATGACTTTTGCGCAGTACTGTATGATTTTGTATGAAGTCAAGCCTGGAGTTGTCTTTATTTTCTTTAATTGTGCTTTGTTGAGTCAGGGTCTGATACAGCCTGACGGTTGCGTCAGCTTTTCCTACAGCTGCCCGGAGTAAATACCATCAAATAAAAGTAAGGATCAAGCCTGTCAAGAGCAAATAATGTTGACATTTTTATTTATGTTTAAATTAAAAAAAAAGCTTGACTGTAATTATGTGTTGGGTCTACAAAGAGAAATATTGCACCACGTCTTGTGCAGCTGCAAATGTTACCCTCGGACTTGCCGCCAAAACACAAACGCCTTGAGCAGATGAGAGGCGAGAATCCAAATAAAAAACACAAAAGTTACACAACACCAAATCACCTCTCATGTTTTGCCACTCAGACGCAGAAGGTAAATATTATAGATGGCGTGTCTGCTCTATATTGTAAATAAATCCCTTGGTTTCAGATTCCACTATCAGCACACGTCACAGTCGGTGTCAAAAAAAAAAAAGGAATGTAAAAAAAAAGCATTTATCTTGTGACATCTGACGGCACTGCAAAGATTTAGAAAGAGCACCAAGCTGACACATAAACAAAATCCATCCCTGAGCAGCGCAGCTCCCCTGGAGGGAAACCTCTGCGGCCTCAGTTCAGCAAGGTCATCGGCGGGCTGCGGTTGTTTTGTTGTGGGGGAAAAAAGAGGAAAAAAAGGAAAGGGAAAAAAGCAGGATTCATAACATGATTACACATGGAAGCAGTAAAGCTCCTTGAAGTTTTATCAGAAGATGCTCTGCTGGTAGAACCAAAGCGGTGATCTTTTGATGAACTCCAGCGTCGTGACCGTCATGATGTTTGCCAAAGCGTGGCAGAATAAGGCGCCTCAGCTGTTATCGCATACCAATCAGTCACTATTAGATATCTGATTTGTAGAAGGCTAAAAACTAAGCACAATTCCTTGACCTACATCACACTGCAAGGTAACATCTTTTCAACCGGGGCAGCATGTCACCAGCTCGGTCTCAAGACCAAAGCGGTAAATGCACTAACAGGATGCGAGCGCACACACTGAGGCTGATTGCAGTTTTTTTTTTTTTTCCTGAGACTTTATTAATGTCAGGAAAAAACAGTTCTGAGGGGAGGTGGAGCAAACTGGTGTACAGGTGGTGAGTTTCCTTCCAAATGGACGGACAGCCGGCTCTTTTATGTGCAAGTAAACGGATGGAAAACAGGTGATTCAGCAGGGAGCGGTGAGGACCTGTCCCACCAGGAATATGAACTTGCCACTAACACACACAAGAGTCTGAGAGAGGGGAAGGGGAGGTGGGAGAGGCACTGAAGGACCATGGCACAAATATGCATGCACAAAATGCACACGACCACTAAAATGAGGCTCCTGGCTTTCACTAATGTCTTCTGGCTGTGTAGACAGGAAACATGAACATAGTTGTAATTTTCTACAGTAAACCGGACTTCCTTGTCCACTACTTCAGGAATGAAACGTATAACAGGCGTCAGTAGAATCAGAAAGGACGATAATATTACCATTCAGCAGTTTAGGGAGGGATCAGATGATTTTTTTGTTTCAGAATCATTGGAAAAAATGATCCACAACAGATGCTCCAGTAAGAAATGAGGTGAAAACAGAAGAGCTAATGGCAGTCATTTCTTTTTGCCATTGTAAAGACATATGAGGATGAATATAGTAAAGTGGAAGATGGAGCATGGATTTCTAATTGGATTGTGTTCTTTAACGTGCAGGAAATTTAGAGCGAATGTTGGAATATATTTGCATTTCCCCTCTGAGAGTGCAAAAAGCCCCATACTGCCCAGCTCTGTATTAATCCATTATATGAAGACAAGGCGAGCCATTCTGAAAGGGAAAATACATCACATGTGCAAGAGGATATAAAAAAACAAAGTGGCCGTATGAGTGGGACTTTCAAGTCTTTTTACTGAGCTTCACAAATACACCGATCAAGCATAACATTATGACCGCCTGCCTAATGTTGTGTTAGTCCCCCTTTTGCTGCTAAGTCCTGACTCACTAAGCCATGGACTCCTCTAGACCCCTGAAGATGTGCTGTGGTATCTGCACCAAGACGTTTGCAACAGATCTTTTAAGCGCTGTAATCTGTGCGGTGGGGTCTCCGTGGATTGGGCCTGTTTGTCCGGCACATCCCACAGATGCTCGATTGGATTGAGATCTGAGGCGTTTGGAGGCCGAGCCAACACCTCAAACTCTTTGTTGTGCTCCTCAAACCATTCCTGAACCGTTTTTGCTTTGTGGCAGGGAGCATTATCCTGCTGAAAGAGGCCACAGCCATCAGGGAATACCGTTTCAATGAAAGGGTGTACATGGTCTGCAACAGTGCTTAGCTAGGTGGTACATATCCAAGTAACATCCACATGGATGGCAGGACCCAAGGTTTCCTGCAGAATATTGCACAAAGCATTACACTGCCTCCGCTGGCTTGCCTTCCTCACATAGTGCAGTGATTCTCAAATCCAGGCCTCGTGGCCCGGTGTCCTGCAGGTTTTAGGCGTGTCCCTGATCCAACACACCTGCATCACATATAGAAGTTATCAGTAGGACTCTGGACAACTTGACTGCACACTGAGGAGCTAATTCAGCCATTTGATTCAGGTGTGTTGGATCAGGGACACATCTAAAACCTGCAGGACACCGGGCCTCGAGGCCTGGATTTGAGAATCACTGCCATAGTCCATCCTGGTGCCAGCTGTTGCCCAGGTAAGCAATGCACACGCACCTGACCGTCCATGTGATGCAAAAGAAGACATGATTCATCAGATCAGACCACCTTCTTCCATTGCTCTGTGGTTCAGTTCTGATGCTCATGTGCCCATTGTTGGCACTTTCAGCGGTGAACAGGGGTCCGCAGGGGCACCCTGACTGCTCTGCAGCTACAGTATGCAGCCCCATGTACAACAAACTGTGATACACTGTGTATTTTGACACCTTTCTATCACAACCAGCATGAACTTTTTCAGCCGTTTGAGCTCCAGCAGCTCAGCTGTTGGATCAGAGCACACGATCAGCCTTCACTCCCCACGTGCATCAGTGAGCCTTGACCACCCACAACCCAGTTGCTGGTTCACCACTGTTTCTTCCTTGGACCTCTTTTGCTGGATACTGACCACTGCAGACTGGGAACAGCCCACAAGAGCTGCAGTTTTGGAGATGCTCTGACCCAGTCATGTGGCCACCACAGATCGGCCCTCGTCAAACTCGCTTAAATCCTTGCGCTTGCCCATTTTTCCTGCTTCCAACACATCAACTTTGAGGACAAACTGTTGACTTGTTCCCTAATATATCCCACCCACTAACAGGTGCCATGATGAAGAGATAATCAGTGTTACTCACTTCACCAGTCAGTGGTCATTATGTTGTGCCTGATCTGTGTAAACATAAGATTCATGCTAAGGAGCTATGAGGCCAGCCAGTGGAGAGGCTTCTAATTTTAGTATCTGGGTTATTGCTAGATGGAAAACAGCTGATAAATGTGTTACGAGCAGTGATTCAGAGGCAGATAAACAGCAATTGCCGTCATCTTCCCAATTAAAACGAACACGGCGAGTACTGTTTATCTGTGAACATACAGCAGAACTATGTGCTGCTATTACCGGGTTACAATTGCCTGAAGAGGTCAGACATACCGTAGGCTTCAAAATATACAGTCAGCAAGTGTCCACGTGAGCTTTGTTCTCCAGTGCAGGTGTTTGTACACAGTTCATGTGGATATCAGCACTTCATCAGAATAAGTTTTGTGAACACGAGGCGTCTTCCAAAAGGATATGACATGGATATGGTGACGGAAAAGCACGAATTAAGAAGGAAGGACTGAAAGTTGGGTAAAAAAGAAGGTGGAAGCAAGTGTGGAAAGGAAAAGGATATTTCAAAATATGACATCACAAAGAGCTTTAAACAGAGGAAGAGAAAGCAGAAAAGCATCATAGCAAAGCTCAGATTAAGCCACACAGGAAAATGAGCCGTTTGTTTTCACTGGGGAAAAGAAACGGCGCCAAGTGTTGTGTTAAAGAATACTCTGAACAAATCTGTCTGCATGACCGTGTATAAAGCATGGAAAGGCTACGTCATGAAGACAGAGAGGAGAGGGGCTATTTATCAAAATGCCCAAACAGCACTGACAATCATGTTTATGTCCTAACACAAAAAAACCCTGTTTTTACTTTTTTGAGCATTTTGAATGGAATTTCAAGATGTTTGTGTTTCAGTTTTCAGTTCAGTTCAGTTCATTAGTCTGAAGTCTGAAGACCAGTAGAGCCGTGAGGTTCCATTCAGATTGTGCACAGGCATCATAAATATGAGCCGCGGTGCTGTAACCATGCAAAGCAGGTTTACAACGCCATTGTGAAACTGTGGCATGTGAAACCTTTTAACATGTTTGACTCCAGGGCCTTCCTGTGTGGCGTTTGCATGGTTTCCTCCCACAGGCCAAAGACATGCACTCAGTGGGGTACGGTCAACTGGCTATTCTACATTGCCCATAGGCGTGAATGGTTGTCTGCCTCTCTGTGTTAGACCTGCGACAGGCTGGCGACCTGTACAGGTGTACCCTGCCTCTCACCCTACGACAGCTAAGGACTTTCTAAAATGCTAATGGGGTGCTGCTGAGCTTTATTAGCAGCTATGTTTCCCTGTGTATTTCACCTATAAAGTTTATGAATGCACCAATTTGCAGCTTTACCGTTAGCTGGTAATTTTGCACTTCACGCACTAGCCAAGTAGTATGACAACTTCTGGCTGTGGGAAACAATATGGCGACAGCCAAAATGCTAATAATGAGGCTTCAAAACGCAGAATCCAAAACCAATGGCTGTGTCCATCGTTTGTTTACAGTCTACAGGGGCAGGCTGGGGTTGAAATTCAGCCCGTGAGCTTGGTTTGGAGAGGCCACGAGAGCTGCACTATGAGCGCTAATGAGTGCTAAATTGGGTAAAAAATAAATAAATAAAAATTCTGATTACCAGCCGGTTCAGCCTGGAAACGACCGGCCGTTCGGGACACCTCCTGCCACCATGCCCCTGACAGTCTATGAGCAATCCTCACAGATTCCCAAATTAAAATGCCAAAGATTACAGCAGAAAACACCAATCACGTTTACACTGATGTAATACATGGTTTAGACTGATGGAGCTATGGGACCCTTCATAGTAACTGCATAAGTACTTCATTTTTCTTTAACTCAGCTGTTCAAATTGTGTTAATGAAACCTCATGGTTGTTCCGGCTCGTAGTGACACGTGGCTGCCGTTGATCAGCAGTGGGCTGCATTCATGTACTTTCAATACACGTCTGCTTGTATAAAAGCTCGCCAGAGTTAAATATCACAATTAATTGTGGTTGCTCTTTGATCTCCAAGCTAGCAAGTCAGCGACTGTGTTAGTGAATGACTGTCTAGATGTGCCCGCTTCAAAAATGTTACCACATCCTCAAGTCGAAAAGGTTCACAAGAAGGTTCCGGCTGGGACCTGCTCCTGGTCCTCCGACTTCCTCCTTCAGTCCAAAGACATGTGTGTTAATTGGTGATTGTAAATGGATCTTAGGTGGATGTGAGAGTTTGTATCGATGTGTTAGACCGCCTTTCACTTTATGAAAACTGGGAAATGTTCCAGCACCCCGCAACCCTGAGCAGTTCAGAAAATGGATAATGGACTGCATTCCAGCTTGTCCTGCGGTATCGGTAATTGTGTGGATATTGACTCACAAGCATGGCTTACTGGGAATCTCAAAACACCGAGTCATCACTTAAAAAGCATTGACCCTTTTCCTTTGACCTGGAGTTGAACAGTAAGCTCAGCCAACAAGCAGTCAGCCAAAAAAAGAGTGAAGCGTATTAATAATGTGAATCTGTGATGATTAAACCAATGTCTCATTTCTCAATGTGACGTCTCCTTATGTTTGTTTTTCTTAATTTAATCACGTTCCATCCTCATCACTCTTTAAATGACTTTTTCAAATAAAGGATTAAAGTCCTGAAACACGATCACAACGTGATCAAAACTGGATGAAGGATAATTCCTCCGGTCAAACTCCACGTTAAATACTTGAGGAGATCTCTGCAGAGGGCAATCCGCTGCTTTCAGCTGTGTTGTTGCTAGTTTACGTCCATTTTTGGTGTGAGACTCCGAGAGTCCTGTCCTTAAACTGTGTTGTGTTTTAGTGAAACACATTTCATGGGGATCAGGGACTGCTGGATCTAAGTAGTTCAATAAAGTAATCTGGATAAAGGTGCACTTTGGCCTTTTTGGGCATCATGATACTGTCATGATTCCCCCTCTTTTTTTTTGTTTGTTTAATCTCCAGAGAAGCTAATGCACAGAGAAACAGGGTGAAAACAGGAAAAGTCCCCATCTCTCTGCAGAGATTAGATGCTTGGATCCCTAAGGTGCCACGTGAAACGTCACAACTGGACTATTGTTAGCCCCCAACATTACACAAAACAAACCAAGATATCCTGGACGCACACAAAGTTTAGCAAAAGCAGGAAATGCCAGTATTTGGACAGATTGTCAAAAAACTTCAAGTAAACAAGCTGGAAATAACAAACCAAGTTGGCCAGACGATCACAGATACAACCGAGAACATTTCAGCTCACAGCACTTCCCTTTTCCTTGCAAAAATACAGAAGACATAAATCCGCACTTGTTGAAAATCTGTGTCCCACTTGTTGAGAATTCATCGCTTTGATGTGCCAGCTGAAGCCTCGTCCACTGATCAAAGTGTTAGATAATGGTGGAAGTAAAGTGCCGTCTGAGAGACCACTCTGACCCTGCAGTGAGCTCATTCCTGTCAGCACGCACCCGGACATGGGTCAAGTTTCATCATTTATGCTGGAACGCTTGTCCGCCTGCGTATCAGGGCTGGTTATTGCGCCCTGATGTGATGTATGAGACATAATTCATAGCCGAGTGTTCGACATGATACTGACCCGCATGGCACCACTTTGGAACAGACTGAAACATTTCCACAGCAGCATGCTTTGGCGCAGCCGACACGGCTGGATTTCAGAGGACTTTGATGGCCCACCGACGTCTCCTCCAGGCGAGTCAAAGGTCAAGCCTGACATTTATGGACTTATGGGAAACGTCAGGCAGCTAATGAAGGATTGTCAGGGCATTTGTTAGAACATTCACTCCTGCTTCAAGTTTACCGATCACTTCGCTGTCCGCTAAAACTTTAACTTCACAGGGCTCTAGGCTACTTATTAGTTATCATGTATCATCTCTATGGCAGAAACTGCAAGATATTCATAACTTCACCTTCACAGTATCACACCAAAGCGTGTAACAGAGCCGCCCATTCACTACAGGACAGCGTGTGGATGTCCTAGGCGTGAAATGGAAACGCACGCTGAAGTAGCAGAAACCTGCAGTTCCACCGGGGTGTGATGTTTTATTCGCTAGACGGCTGATATGCATGTAAATTTGGCCTCCATAGTGTCGTCTTTTGTTTTTCTTAAACAGTGTTGGGAATGCAGTATCGTTTAAATGGCAATCAACAGAAAGGTGGTAAAAAGGTGTTGGCTGGAAATTAAATATCGCGCCCTGCTGGCATTGAAACTTACTGCACATTCATCATGCAGGCACATTTCACACCTACGAGCGTGAAATCGACACAGTGGGTGGGTGGCTCTATTACATGATTTGCTGTGATACCAGGTTGGTAGGTAGTATTGTGCAAAAGTAGTGCCTACCACCCCTAATTTTCTTTTGTATTTTGCTTTCCTGAAGTTTTTTTTAATGGTCTTGAGCAGTACAGTACCTCTCCAGGCTTTCTGGAGGACTTTCAAAGATTTCCTGTGGACATTGGCTGCTTTTTCATTCATTTTCAGTCCTTTTTTATAATTATTTGTTGAACCACCTTAAACTGCCCAGGGAATTATTCAGGCAGAAACAGGAACAAATCCAAAGCAAAGACCTGACACAGGGCCTGCAGCTTCAGCCAATCCCAGCTGTCATGGGGCGAGAGCAAGCGTACACCCTGGATAGGACTCAGCAGTGCCAACACAGAGAGACCGACATCACAGTCACATTCACACCTATGGGCAATTTACCAGTTAACCTAACCCCACTGACTGCATGTCTTTGGCCTGTGGGAGGAAACTGGAGTACCCACGCAGACACGGGCAGAACATGCAGACCCCACACAGGAAGACCCAGGCCAAGGTGGAATCAAACCTAGGACCTTCTAGCTTGAGGCAGCAGTGCTAACCACTACGCCACCATGCTGCCCCATTTTTGATTCAAATTATCATTAATATGTACAGAGGAGGTCAGGAGATGTGTATAACCGTGAGTGCCTGCAGGCATCTGTAAAAACACGGTGGAGGCTCTGGGATCATTTGGTGCTGCATTTCAGCCACCGCTGTTGGAGATCTTGTGGAAACTGATGGAATTATGAGCACAGTCAGATTTTGATCCACCATGCAATACCATCTGGAAAGCGCTGGACTGGCATTTAGGTCATTTTTCAGCACGACAATGATCCAAACACACTGCCAGTGCAGTAAAGGCGTACCTGGATAGAAAAACACACAACAAAAAATTGGAGTACTATTTCTGAAGATTCCTTAAAGAAAGCTGCCTCAGAGAGTTCAGACTATGCTGAAGAATAAAGGTCAAACTCTGTTTTTGCCTGATATGCTGTATTTCCAATGTATTTCAATAAACCACTGCAACTATTTTCAAGTAAAATATGTAGAAAAGTGGGGTGACCGAAGACTTTTACACAGTACTGCCAAGAGTGTATCGGGCTCCATTGCTGCAGATCAATCGTAGCGCTCTGTGCGCTGCCAAGAAGGCTTGTTGTCTGAATTACATCTTCTTTGATAGATTTAGAGGTGAGTGTGTTGTTCAGCTGAGCAAGAAATGCCAGAGGGATGTACTGCTCTGGGTGATATTGTGCTGTAGACATTGGGTCGTGGCATTCATGTGGATGCTACTTCAACACGTAACACACACCCAAACATTCCTGCAGACTACGTGCATCCCTCCACAGCAAAAGTATTCCCTGAAGACAGTGACCTATTTCATCAGGTTTACAGCACAAACACTCTTCAGGAAAGCTGTGTGGGATTTGAAAGAGTCCAAGTTGTTGACTTGACCTCAGAACTCCACAAATCTAAAACCGATCGAGCTTCTGTAAGGTGCTGAAAAGTCAGGCTGAGCCTTCTAAGCTGTGAGGCCCCACCCCAAAGCTTAGAATGCTTAAAGGGTGGTCTCATACCACAGGACACCTTCAGAGCTCTTGTGGAGTCCATGTCTCGGTGGTTCAGCGATGATTTGGGGGCAAGAAGGTGACTGTACATTTAGGCAGGTGGTTTCAATGTTACAACTGTTCGCTGTGTGTCTTCAGGGAATTTCCATTTTGAATCCAGGAAAATTTGCTTTCAATAACTTTGTAACATTTGCACACCATATGTACACTCAGCATGGGAGATGTTGTGGGTGTGATGATGAAGGGATAAAATATGTTCTCAAATCATCAACGTTTAATGTTATTTATGATTAAAAGGGAAAAAATGAAAGTTTTTATTTATTTATTTATTTTTTATTTTCCCAGCAGAATCCTGAACATACTTTAATGCTTATGTTCAGATTATATGGTGTATAGGCTTTATAATTAGCCAGACCAATCTGGCGGAACATATATCTCTTTAAGAAAAATTTAAGGAGCTCAGAAATACACACCCCTATTTAACCTACCTTTCACAGGTAAGAGTGAACAGTTATTTTTTTATTGTATTTGGCCATTACAACATTTTGAAAACAGAATTTGCAGATGTTGCAGAGTCCCGCAGTGAAAACAGCCTCCAAACAGTGAAGCAGAACTGCAACTATTGATTCTTTTAGCAACTGATTATTCTTGCAACTCTTATTTACACTATACATGCGTCCCTTAGGTAATTTGATAAGAAAGCATTGCATTAATTTTCATTGTTATGCAGATGATACTCAGCTTTATTTATCCATGAAGCCAGATGACACACATCAATTAGTTAAACTTCAGGAATGCCTTAAAGACATAAAGGCCTGGATGACCTCAAATTTCCTGCTTTTAAATTCAGATAAAACTGAAGTTCTTGTGCTTGGCCCCACAAATCTTAGAAACATGGTGTCTAACCAGATACTTACTCTGGATGGCATTACCTTGGCCTCCAGTAACACTGTGAGAAATCTTGGAGTCATTTTTGACCAGGATATGTCCTTCAATGCACACATTAAACAAGTATGTAGGAC
>VUQK01039588.1:0-10224 GCA_015106715.1 Bujurquina vittata
TTCTGCAGTTAGTCATTGGGAACAGGCACAGTTGTCATGTTTTACTTGGGTTCTTATTTTGTAGTCATCCTACTTTCACTCACTACAAGAGAACATTATACATCAGAAATTAACATACATGTTCAGCTCTTTGTTTCATGACAAAAATTGTCATGAATATATACTTGAAGAAGTACTTCATTTTATATATATATATAAACATTAAATAGTTGGACTTCCGGACCTTGGCCTAATAAAATTTTGTCTGACCGGACCTCTTTAAATTTTAATTGAATACCCCTGTTCTACACTAATGCCAACTTATGACAACATTACACAATCATACAAGTGGAAGGGGCACTGAGACTCCAACCGGATGTCCGGCTGCCTGCTGCCACGCTCAGATTGGGAATAAAAACCTCCGTACGTGGGATACGTGAGAAGACGCGCACCGTTGCGTGCGAAGTGAGTTTCCTTGAAAGCCGTTGAACTCCAGCGAACTTTGGCCTCGTCCTCGCCCACATCCTCAGCGCTGACGGCCAGTCAGAGAAGACCAGTAACCTAGGGAGGAAGAGATCGACCAATAGAATGCTAGGAGGGTGGGGGGCGTGGTCTCAGCCGCTGTGCCAGGAACTTTCGGGCGCCATGAAGCAGCCAGTAATATGCCCGACTGAACCGGAAATTTTAACACTACTTTCAAAATAAGTGCACAATGGCGTATAATAAATATAGTATGGAGAAATAAACCATATAGGTTTAGTGCACCAAATCACTATTTTCTAATAAAATAATATCAAATATATACTTCGGGGCACTTAATTGAGGAATCATTTGAGGCATATTGTTAATTAACATTAATGCTGATAATAACAAGGGAATTGTAACTGCATTAAACACTCACACCTGATAAAATTAAAGCACCTAAAATGTTTGCTGGTGTCTTCTAATCTACATATTTTTTTAAAGAAGTGCATTTCAAGAACGGGCGGAGGCTTTTATTGTGAAGCAGCAGCCGGAGGTGGCGCTGAGCGCAGGTAAGTTTTGCAGCTGGGCTCTCCGTGCTGGAAGTCGCTCTGGACTCTCTCTGGGGTAAATATCGATGTGTTTTTGTGCCGTCGCCGTTCTGACACGCTCGCTGGGATCGTAAACCTTCTGACAGGCTGCTCTGCTCTCTCAACCCGTATCCGCACAGATGGCTGACCAGGAGAAGAGCCCCGACCCAGTGAGATACTACAGACTGTCAGAGATAGAGGAGCAGAACTCCTTCAAGTCGACGTGGATCATCATCCACAACAAAGTCTACGATGTGACCAAGTTTCTGGAGGAGGTAAGCTCAGTGTCTGGGTGGTAGTGGTGCAGAGATATTGTGTATCTGAAGGCCAGTCAAAACAAGAAATGAGGCAAGTAGACACCCTGCACTCAGAGGGAGAAAAATCCGACCAAACAGCTTTTAAATTCACGTTCGGTGCTTTCAGGTTTACAGCACAGACCGGAACCTCCTCAGAAGCGGAGGTGCCCCAGGAAGGCACCCAGAGGAACCTCGGTTAAATCTGAAAACTAAGGCAAAGGTCAGCTGGGAAATCAGTGCAGGTCACTCAGCTACACTGCAGCTGAAGCTGGTCTGTATGGAAGCACAGAAATGACTTTAGTGAAGACTGGACACAATTAGTCAATCAATTAGCAAAGAGAATCTGTGGGCACACTCTTTCAGAAAAGAGGTTCTTAATATAAAGAGTTTCAATTCCTGATTAAATAAAGGTTGAATAATAAGTTTTTAATTGATGAAAACCAGTTAATGTGTTCAGGGATGCACATTTTAAATCGGTCAGATATTGGCATATATCTGTTTTACTGACATCAGCTGATTTTACAGTACAGGGCACCAAAGAAAATTTGTATTTTAAAAATTAGTTAAAAAGAATAAATGCATCATTAGCCCATTCAATATTTTAAACTTTTGATCATTTATACAGTTTTATCATTTCACTGCATTAATTTCAAGTTTCATTCTATAGAAGAGCAAAGATGCCTTCAGTTCGGACTGATGACGCCTGTTTTGATGTTTTAAACTGTTTCTGATTAATGAATGAGCATTTTAGTCCTCTCAGACTGTTCTGGCTCCTTGGATACGAGGTCTGCTGAGTACCTGTGTGTTGGTCTGACTAAAGGAAACATCCACACGCACAGGAAATATTGTCCTCACTGTCCGATCTCTGTGTTTAAGCAAACAAATGTGACACTGAGTGATATCAGTGGCTGATATTTAAATGTCAAAGGTCGTGTGAAAGAGTTTAGGTTTAGTTGCGGCCCCTGAGGGGTTGTGATTGTATAGGCTATGGGTGATTTTCATTGAATCACTAACCTGGTGTTCAAACCAAAGGTGACTTTAGTTCTTACTCTGTGAATCTGCTCTTTGTTTCAAACTGACATGAAATTAATGTGGCACTGATTGCCTGATTAAGTCATATTTACAGCCGAATGTTAGCTGCTGGAGCTGGTCAGGAGTGCGTTTGTGCTGGTTTTACACCTGAACATCTCTGTGTTTTTGTGCTGTTGGCTCGTTTAAATATTTTGATGTTGGGCACCGATGATTTGTCAGTGTGTCAGTCAGTAAGTCGAACAATCAGCGTTTCCTTGTTTTCAGATCATTGATTATTGATCTCATTAAGTTTACTCTGGCGTCCGTTTACTTTCACAGCTGATTGATGAGAACAGCCACTTTGAAACTTTTCTTTAATGGACGTAAAATAAATCAAGCTTATTTATATATCACCAAATCACAACCACACTTCCCTCATGGTGCTTTTAGACTGAGGTAAAGACCCTGCAGTGTCAGGGAGACGGTTACTTATGAGCAGGCTTCATCCTCCATGAGCCTGTCGGCTGCCTCATAGCAGATGTGGTGATGATGATGATGATGATCATGACAGAAGAAATGTTGTGACTTCTGAGAACACAGTTCATTGTAATGAGTCACTTGTGGAGAAAAAAATCCTGAAATCTTATGCAGGTTAATGCTTCCCACCAAGTGATGGAAGGCTTGAAGGAGGGTTTACCTCACTGCTGCACACAGTGACCCTGTCCTCAGTCCTCCAGCCCGATCTGTTTGACACCGTCTCTCTGTGGTTCGGGACTCTTCAGCTTTCTGCTGAGTCACTGGGATGAAGTCTGTCACAGTTTAACCTCTGGCCTTGTGCTGCAGACGCTGGTGAATCATTGGCAGGATGCAGTGATGGAACCGAAAGGGGGCAGTTTTATGATGTATTACGACATAGAGAAATAAGTGCTCTCTACCACTGACTCACTTCTGATTTAAACCAAATTCCAAAAATTTCTTCCTGATTCATTTAATACTGGAAGTGTTTATTATATTGTTCAATTAAAGCAGGAAGATTTGAATCAGAATGGCTCATTAATGTTCAGGGAACTTTGGAAGCTGTCACACCTCTGTCACTGCAGATACTGAAAACCTGAGGACTGTGACTTCAGAGCTCACCTGGGTGTGATGAAGTCATCAGTTACATGCTGCATGATTGCATAAAAGTTATCCATGCAGGTGGCTGTGACCATGCACAGTGTCATCACCCATCAGGAGTCCATGAGGGCTCATTTACTACATTGTTTTGTTCAGCATGGCCCGATTGAGGCCGTAACCTCATCAGAGGTCAGGGCACGGTATTTTCTCAAAGACTGCTGTTGAGATTTTGCAGTCCCATGACCCCTAACCATTAACTCGCCTGCCATTTAATTCTTCTTTAATTGCCCTGACGGAACCCTCCTAAAGGGATTAATAAAGTTAATCTAATCTAATTTTGGATGTGTGACAGAGACTGGAGATCCAGAGACCGGTCTGCAACCATCCTGCAGCCACTAGGGAAAAAATGTTTTCCCACCATTTAGTGAAAGCCTCATTTTGGCTTCCAGCAGATTCTCGTGGTCACCTCTAAATTGCATGGAAGATGCTGCAAACTCTCAAGCTCCTCGCTGAGCGGCCGCGAAACTGTGAACATGCAAACAGAAAACTGCAAATGTGCACCTTCAAAGTAAATCTGCACCCCAGTGCTGCAACCAGAATCGTCCCTGAAGGCACATCCATTTAGGTTTTTATGGGCAGTTTGCTTCATATGTTGATGCTGGTGGCTAGCAGACTGTAATTGAGGTGAGCTGGGTCTGCTCAGTGAAGAAAGGCAGATCCTCAGGACCTGGTTTCAGATCAGCTCACAGTTCTTCATAACTGCTGTGGAAGAGTACACAATACATGCAGGGAAGCATGTATTGTGTACATGTGAAATATTTTCCTCTGAGATGTGGAAGAACTCAGATGTGTGCTCTAATATGTGCTATAATGTGTACTCTAATATGTACTGCAGTGCGGTATCTGATTGACTAACAACCTGGACTCTTGACAGTCACCTCCACCCTGTTCACAGCTTATCGGCGTCTCCTTGTGCAGAGTTCAGGGTGTGTTGCCCAACAGTCAGTTAACAGATTTCAGAGCTCAGATTAGCGATCAGGTCTTTGGAAGATCCAACCAGAGGCGAGGAGGCCTCTGACAGCACAGCTGCTGGGAGCAGTTTTTCTGCGTTTCGCCCGGCCCGTTTCACAGACTGATGTTTGGCCATATAGTGCCATGAAACTGCACGCACACCAAACACGCATGCAGCTTCAGCCCTCTGAGCTCACAGAACCATATTGTGCTGTAGGAGCCTCTCTCCGAGTCGAAGACTCTCTGAAGCCTCTGCTCTCCATCTGTGACTCCTCATCTCTGCTGCTGCGTGGGTTCAATCATCAGCAACAGCTTCAAAACAGAAGCTTTCTCATGGACACACACGCCTGTGTTTGCATCATCAGCTGCACTTATCTGCCTGCAGCATCAGTGTCCCTGTTTGTTAGCTTCCACACCTAAAGCCTGACCTAAAGTCAAACCTAAAGTTAAAGCCTGACCTAAAGTCAAACCTACTGTGATGTGAGGAGCAGAGCAAATGTGCATTTGGCCTGCATCTGTAAAAGTGATTCACTGTATGGATTTCAAAATGTGAGTGTGCACATCTGAAAATGAACTGATGGCTCTGTGTGTGTGTTTTTGCTGTCAGCACCCCGGAGGAGAGGAGGTGCTGAGGGAGCAGGCGGGAGGAAACGCCACAGAGAGCTTCGAGGACGTCGGACACTCCACTGACGCCCGAGAGATGGCCAGCAGCTTGATGATCGGGGAGGTGCACCCGGTCAGTGTGTGTGTGTGTGTGTGTGTGTGTAGCTGGACTCTCCTCAGGGTGTGTTTCCAGGTGACCTCCAGCGCTGCCTGTCCTACTCTCTGATCAGTTGAGTGTGCTGCCTGTTGTTGACTGTGTGTTTCTGTCTGCAGGATGACAGACACAAACTCTCCCAGCCTGTGGTAAGTGAAGCAGTTTAAGTTTGAAATGTACTGTGGCAGTGTGGAGGCCTGTGGTGGTGTGGGGGGCCTGTGGTGGTGCTGTGGGGGATTGTGGTGGTGTGTGGTCTGCAGGTACAGTTACAACCACAGTTCCAAAAACACTGGGATGTTTTATAAAATGTAAATAAAAACAATGCAGATCTCGTAAAGTTGAACACATGAAGCATCCTGAATGTTTAAAGTGAGGAAATGTTCAGTTTGAATATAAATCTGAACTCATGTTGAGTCTGATGGCACAGCTCTGTGTTTCCAGCTGTGCAGCATCCTCTGCTTTAACATCAATCCATAAACTTCTGGAACTGAGGAGAGCAGCTGCTGGACTTTGGGAATGTTGTCCCATTCTGTCTGATAGAGGATTCCAGCTGCTCAGCAGTCCTGGGGCTGCTTTGTCCTGTTTTTGGTTTTTTGATGCTCCAGCTGGTCAAAGGTCAGGACTGCAGCACCCGGACTCTTCTGCTACGAAGCCATGCTGCTGGAACATGAAGGCCTTCCCTGAAGGAGACGTCTCTGGATGGGTGCTCTGAAACCTGGACATAGCTTTCAGCACTGATGGAGCCTTTCCAGATGTGCCAACTGCCAGATCCACTGATACATCCCCCATACGATCGGGGATGCAGGCTTTGAACTGAGCTGAGAACAGCTGGATAGCCCCTCTGCTCTTTAGTCTGGAGGGTGCAGCATCCATGTTTTTGCCTCAGTCCACTTCGATGAGCTTTGGCTCAGAGAAGATGGGGCTGTTTCTGGATCATGGTCACATACTTTTCTGCACGATGGAGCTGTAACCTGCATCTGTGGATGGCACGCTGAGCTGTGCTCACAGATGCAGGTTCCTGACCCCATGCTCTGATTACTTCAGAAGAGCCCAGCAGCTCAGCTTAGTTCCAGCTCAACTTCTGGAACAACGTCCTTTGGACAGAGCAGACCAAAGTGGGGATGTTTGTCCATAATGCACAGCAGCACGTCAGCTCGGTGGAGGAGGGCTGAGGATCTGGACTGCAGATACCAAAGTATGTTAGAGGCCCACGCGAGGCCGTCTGTCCCACAGCTGAAGCTCGGACTGGATCGTCAGGACCATGATCCCATTTTAACTTGTTCCACAGCAGCAAGAACAGAAGAGTCCAGACCTCAGCCCGTGGTATCAGTACAAGCACTGTGACCTTTGACCCTCTGATAAGTTTATCATAAGCAGCTGATGTGACTTTTTGTGTGTTTTACAGGAGACGCTGGTGACCACTGTGAAGGAAGAGGCCAGGTGAGCTGGCGTGCATCCACACACACACACTCACGCTTACATAGATACATGCGTGCACACACACACACACACACACAGAGTCAGTGGTGTGTCTGTTAGCTAACCACACGTCTCTCCTGCAGCTGGTGGTCTAACTTGCTGATCCCCGCTCTGGTTGCGCTCATCGTCACGCTGATGTACCACATGTACTCCTCAGAGTGATGTCATCATCACACACAATGCTGTGATGCCACCAGCGGGCAACGCAGACTTCTCATTGACATCCAATAGCAATGAGAGGTTGCTGTGGCTCCTCCCAGCATAGGGCAGTGTTTTTAGAGCAGACGAGCAGCGGCTGCGGACCAACCCCCACCCGACCAAATCCACACGCCCCGGAGGAGCGCGTCTGTTCTAGGATCACTAGCTCTATGCTAGTAATGACCTGTAATTCATTTCATCTTGTTTAAACCAACCAATCGTGGCATTATGTTAATGAAGTAATTTACTATATTGCTCTGAAATTGTGCAGAAATGCAGTGGATGTATAATTTGTTAGAACTTTTTATATCTTTGTAACTGAATGTAAATGAAATTTTTAAGCACGCACTGAGCAGCTGCCGGTGTGTCATGTGTCATCCATGACACTCGCCTGCCAAAGTGGACCTATTCGGCTCATTTCCAGCTTTGTGTCTCTTTCCTCTTGGCCTGTACTACAGCTCTGCATGATTCATAGGTGACAATAAAAGAAGAGCATCTAAAAACATGAACACAGCCTCTGTTATGCTGCCCCCGTTGGTGAAAGTTTTTGTTCAAATTGGCTGTTAAAAAGTGCGTTTGAGCCAGCTTTATTGTGATTGGCTTAAGGTTTGAACAACAGTTGGGTGGGGCTTCTGTGACTGAGATGACCATATAAGGAAAATGCCTTCCGGCCAAGAGTAGAAAAAACTGTAGGAAACGGGGCATGTAGACTTTAGCTGTGTCCAAATTCAGGGGCTGCATCCCTCGAAGACGGCATTTTTAAGCCGATTACATCACAGCAAGGTGATGAAGACTCCTCCAAATGCAGGCAACAAATTTGTTTCTCAAATTTGAAGGATGGGTCCGGTGTATCCTTGGTGGCCCATATCCCATGATTCATTGCATATCAAAATTTAAAAACAACAAAATTAATTGCAGAAAGTGCTTAAATGTTTTCGGAGCAGTCCATTGGCGCTGCTCTAGCCTCGCTCGCTGTCAGCTGACCGGGGTATCGAGGCTCGTTATAGCCGGAGAGAAGGCCCGATTCCCGGCACGTCCTTTTCAAACCGCCGCTGGCTTTCGCCTCTGAGTGGAAGTTAAACAGTTATAACTCACTCAGATGATCTCTAATGGCTGATAATTGGTTTATTTCAGTGTTTTATTTGTTTCTGAGTAAATCGGTTTGGCTGAAATTAAAGTTAAGCATCATAACTGGATACTTTTATTCAACATTGCCTCAATATAGTTGGAAATTAATCGTCTCAGCTGTGTTCCTTGATGTTGAAATGTGTTATGCATCTTTTAACAGCTTATTCTGAATTAAAGAATTAAAATTGAATCCCAAAAGGAGGAAAAGCTCACTTCCATTATAACAGCTGCTTTTCCACAGCTGTGCTTCTCATTGTTGCTAGGTGACATGAAGGCCAGTTTCACTCCCGCTCCCTTCCAGCCTTTGCGGTCTTTGTGGGCTGCAAAGGACCTGGTTTACGTAGGCCGGGTCCTTCGAAGGATGCGGCCCCTGAATCTGGACACAGCTCAATCTGACCTCATCATTAGTGTGAGACGGAGGACGAGGAAAAGCAGAATAAGTCCACTTAAGTGGCTCTGAGAATGGCTGAAGTGTAATACAGCAGGGTCAAACTGTGGATGTTATGCACCTGTAGGTGCCTTTGAAATAATATACCTTTAAATATCACATGTTTAATATCTCCAGATTGCTGCTTTTGATGAGTCATTTAAAGCTCTGATCAGAGAAACTCGGAGGCGACTTTGTGTCTGCTTGAATGCTTTTACATGCCTGAATTGTTGATGTGATCCAATAATTGAGAAGGGAAAGAGTGGAAAATAAAATCTAATGTTATCTGCCCTCTAATCCAAGACTCTGAGCCACAGACTGTGTATAAAAGATGGACGCAGCCAATGTGACATCACCTGTTAGTCCAAAGATGAGTGAATGAGAAATGGAGGGTTGCTGTCAATCAAAACACATCCAAACCCTAAATCATCCACCGTCTGTGACCTGGACCACAATCCACACAATCACCTTGCATCTAATAAGGCTAAAAAGTAGAGACCATGAACCCAGCAGGGCAGTGTTTCCCCATAGATTTCTATGTAATCTCACCAAGTCATGGAGTCGCCTCCTGGTGGATTCACCAGGGAGACGGCTGAGAACTCTCAACCTCAAAATAAAATAATCCGGCCAAAAACGTGCACGATTCAGACCCTGAGGCTTTCCTCCATCATTTATGGAAATACTGTTTATTACACACTGCTGGAAATTAAAAGATGCAAACAAACCTTCAGACTGAGTGTATCCAGCTGAGACCCAGTTTCCTGTGAGGCATGAACTGGTGTATGCTGACAGGTTCTTTGAAGTGCCCGTTCAAGGGCGATTTGTTAAAAAATGGTTGACGGGACGGTGTCAAGGATCTCCGGATGGGCACCAGAAACCAAAGCCAGTGTGGCCGTGACTGCAGCTGCTTTGTGCATTAACACTCATTCAGTCACAGTTGTTTCTGATGTTTGCCTTTAATTCAGTCTGATGCACCAGGTCATGTGACCAGTGGTAAATTATAATAATAATAAAAAAAAATAAGGCCAGGAGATGTTACATTTTATGTGATTAACAAAGGAAAAGCACACAAAGACTTAATGCAGAGGGCACCAAACCAAAGAAAATGGCCTTCAGGTGGATTAAAAGTCCAGTGGATCCGCCCTCCTTACAAACGCTGGTTCAGGTCCATCAGTTTCTTGTGGGAGTCGGCTTAGAGACGACCCCTGGTCATTGTTCTCCGTCCTCTGAGGTCTGTGCAGCAGCTGATAACATTTACGCAGCATTCACAGAAGTCTCTCTGAAAGTGCTGTAACTAAGTTTAAGGATATAATTCCTTTATTATTATGCTCTTCAGTGCCAACACAGTGCAGAGCAGCTGCCTAAACTCTGCTCCCAGTGAGGTAGATTCCCTCGTCAATAGTTTTACTTCCTCACTGCGTACGACTTTAGATGCTGTGGCTCCTGTGAAAAGGAAAGCCTCAAATCAGAAGGGCCTGACTCCGTGGTATAGTTCACAAACGCGCAGCTTAAAGCAGATTAGCTGGAGAGGGAATGGCGTCTCA
Organism: Bujurquina vittata; assembly: GCA_015106715.1. Lineage (NCBI taxonomy): Eukaryota > Metazoa > Chordata > Actinopteri > Cichliformes > Cichlidae > Bujurquina > Bujurquina vittata. The sequence goes on from VUQK01039588.1 coordinate 9,999, forward strand.
CTAAAGTAGAAGATGCTCATCTAGCCTGGAAAAAGAGTTTGCTGCTCTATAAAAAAGCCCTCCATAAAGCCAGGACATCTTACTACTATTCATTAATTGAAGAAAATAAGAACAACCCTAGGTTTCTTTTCAGCACTGTAGCCAGGCTGACAAAGAGTCAGAGCTCTGTAGAGCCGAGTATTCCTTTCACTCTAACCAGTAATGACTTCATGGATTTCTTTACAAA
>VUQK01039589.1:0-13558 GCA_015106715.1 Bujurquina vittata
AGTTGTCACAATACAATGCATGTTTTGTTGCCATAGTAACAGTTTCAGTTAGATGCTTCGAGGCTGCCCGCTTTGATGCAGAAGAGGAAATATCAGTTAAAGTGTTCGTGGAGAAGTTAGTTTAAAGAGGGCAGCTAGGCTTAGGAGCACACAGTTTTTCTACCGTGTGATTGTATGAAGAATATCAAATAAAGTCTTAAAATCCAAGAGGCTTCTACTGTCATGCGTGTTGGAATACAGTGGACCTAAGAGATGAGCCTGCGTGCCCAGAAGCGGCCAGAGGTGTTCCAGAGGTGAAACCTGCCGCTACAAGTACTTTCATATTTGTCTAGCATGTATAAATTGTAGGTTACTATAATTAGGCCTACAGGGGGCCATAATTTTGTGGTTTTAGGAGTATAATTTGTTTAGGGCTTCATCTAATACTAACTATTGTTTTTCCTTATAAATTCCCATGAGGTCTAAGGAGGACACTCCCTGATTTCAGTTAGATGACCAAAGATAACAAGTCTGCAGCGAGCTGCATGTAAGGTCAACAAACAATGATGGTGTGAGTATGGCCTCTGACCCTAACAGTATCTACAGTACATTTTGATTAAAGACTTTGTCCATAAAATTTTATTTTTGTTTGTTTAGTATGAAAGCCCCACTACAGGGGGTTTAGATTTAAAAACGTAGAACTACACAGTGATAAAAAAAAATAGATAAATCAAAGCCACTCTTATTGAAAAGTCAATTAAAATTTCTTTCTTTTGTTTTCCCTTTTATTCTTGGTCCAGATTAATAAAACGATTAATAAAAGGTTTTGAAATCTTCTCAAACAATTGCAATTGCTTAAATGAGCGTGTTGTTCACTGGCCAAGTGGTAACAGCTGCTGATGTTTTTAGGTCAAGGTTATGCATTTTTCCCCTCCATAATTTATCAATCTGAGGTTTATAAAGCCGTGTTTTGTTGGCCATTGTTGTGCTTATTTTGACCCTTACAGAATAAATATAATTTTGAGTCCTGTATAATCCCGTGAAAAGATTTTGATTGTTGATCTTTTTAAGATATTTTATTAACCCAGATTTTCACGTGCAATTGAGTCAGATTTGAACAGCACTTTTACAGGTATTTTACAAGTTAACCATGAGCTATTTAAATTTGGAAAGCTTCAAAAGGGTTATTTTTAGATATTTTGAGCTTTATGTTTATATTTTTTGTTTTCTTGTGTTCTTTTTGTTCCACTCTAGCTTAGAAAGTGTGTCAAAGTTTAATTTGAGGACATTAATTTGTATTTTGAATTTCCTGATGAGTCTGAGACCAAAATGCAAAAGTTAACTTTACAATTGGATGAAAGACGAGACAGCTGAAACTGACCTTGTAGACAGAAAGAGAAACACACACACACACACACACACACTTGCAATGAAGAAGCAGCAGCTTACACTCACAGACATACAGAAGCTTCATATTAGTGTTCTGCTTAAAGTAATTTGACAATTTTAGGTGCATTAAAACAGGTTCACTTATGGTGGATTGATTCCACTTAATAAATTAGTAAATTAGTGATATATTAAAATTGTAAGATATTTTTATCAGGCTGATAAAATAAAAGAGTTACAATAAAAAGCCATTGAATGAATAAATCTTTAAAATATTTGTGGGCACTTTGATGTCCTGTCTTAGTTCTTCGTGCAATTTTAATTATTGACACTCAAGACCTGCAGTTCGTGGTATTTTGTTTAATTGACAGGGAAAATTGGAACTTTGTTTTACTGGACCTTTTCCACAGGTACCTGAGCCTGAGATCATACCTGAGACATTATGTGCCTTTTCACAGGAGACTAGGACCAGGATGATGCATTGAACAGTTTTTGTCTAAAGAGGTATGGAAACACCTCTCAGGTTATCAGTTGTTGACTGCTGTAATTTGAACAGCCATAGGTTCACTGTCAGAACTGGTGTGTTGGAGGCGACAGGCTGCATATTTAACTACTACCTGTGTGCTGATCCAGTGATAGTTTCATATATGCTTGCAGCTTGCACTGGAACTGGATTTAATCCTTAAGGGATGCAATCCACATTTATTTAATGAATTTAAGGCAAATTATTTGATGATAACTGATTCATGTCACTGTTTTTCGTGGGGGCCAATTTATATGCAGAATCTACTTTGGACTGATTAAATTTACATGCTAATCCATGTCACTAAACACCATTGACAACAAAAAGACTAATGCTTGTTTTCTTTTTCTTTTTAATTCTATAATAAATTATAGAAAGTAGGCAAACAAATATAAATATGACATTATTAAACTCTGTCTAAAACCTGCTGCCAAAAATTGACAACCACAATGTTATACGATCAGTTTTCATAAAATGGCCTCTGGTGGTGTGACCTCAGAACTGTCTGAGGCAACTCTGACTTTCCCATTCCAGAACAGCTGATCAGGGTCAGTTCAATCAACTCTGAGTATGTTCATCCTGAGTTAGCATGTGTGTGAGTAAAGAAAGAAAGCCATAATCAACGGAGCTCTGATACCAGGATTCACCATGGCAACGGGTAAATAAAGAGCGGAGCCTCCATTTCAATCTGATGGATGGAGGATCGCATGTGTCGTGTGGAGCATGACGAGTAGATAACCCACAGTGCAGTGGACCTAGCTGTTGTACTGTACGTGCTGATCCTACAGCCGACTTCATTTACCAGTAATAATAATATCTATAATCGCAATTACAGAGGTGGCAAAACAAAAAGAGCAGTTACTGTAAGTCTATGATGGCTTTAGAGCCTCGGAGAATTAATTGCTGATGGATGGTGAGCGACCACTTTGAAACACTGTTATTATATGTGTGCTTTCAGTCCTCTGGGTGGAGATTTATATTAGTCATTCTCTTGTGCAGATTGATGCGCCCCCTCTGCTGCAATCTTCAGGCGAGAGCTGCCCTCTGAATGGTAAATATGCATATTGTATGGGAGGATGAGACATTGTTTTATGCAACACTTCTGCTGCTGACAGCTGCACAGCTGCAAAAAGCTTAACTTAAAGGCCATACAGTCAGCACATGCCCTTTGATGTGTCCTTCTATCATGAGCAAGTGATCAGTTTGTGGTTTATGTTCAAAGCATCTGCTACACATTTGCCTCGAGACACAGCACTGCATTTTCCGTGAGACTTGACTTGTACTTTCCTAGCGGAGGTGTTAGCAGCTCTGTGTTAACAGGATGTGGTGTGCAAACTGGCTCAAAACAGGGGAGGGGTAGACTGAGGGAGATTTTCTCTAACAAGGTTCATAGTAATTTTGTGTTCCTGCCCCCCCGTCCCACATGTTCCCTGGCTTAGCGGTGCAAGGAGCTGTCACACGAAGCGTAACAAAAATAAAGCTTCGCGTGACAGCTCTCACAAGATCAATGCAATTTGCTTTGTGGGAAAAACAGCCAGAAATGAGACACCAGTCTAATGCAGATATGTCCCTGAACAAAAACTGTTTTGACAGATTTCCTTGGCTGTGCACCTCTAGGTTTCCCTGGTGTCATTAGTTTCTTCTGCATGATTTTTTTTCCTGTGCTTGTCACAGTGACATCTGCATTAAGGGCCTTTGGCTTTTAAGCTTACAACAAAAGCACAAGGCGAGAGGCAAGGGTAACACAGAGAAATAATTCACATTCACACCTATGGGCAATTTAGATTCACCAATTAACCTAACCCCACTAACTGCATGTATCTTTGGACTGGGGGAGAAAGCCGGAGAAAACCCACATACACAGGGAGAACATGCAGACTCCACACAAAGTCTTGGCTGAACTCGGGACCTTCGTGCTTTGAGAAAACCGTGCTAACCACCACACCACTGAAAAAATTGTAATTCCAAAATAAATGAGACTTCATGGTTTTTGAAATGTTGTCCGTTTGGCATGTGGTTAATGGCTCAGTCTCACAAGAGCAAAAGTGACAGCAACCCTCTTGCAACTAGGAGAAATCTGTGGTTAAACTGAGATTGTATATTTTTTTTTTTTTGCTGTCGCTGTCAGATTGAAAGTGTTAGTATCCAAATTGTTAGTGAGTAGTTGTGTCATTTTGCAGTTAACTTTGTCATTTCTGTTTCAAACCCCTGAGGTTCTTGCTGGAAATGACATCAAATAGTTGAATTTTGTTTAATATGAATTTCTGTGCATGCAGATGGCAACAGAGTTGTGATTTTCACCAATTTATCACAGTTAATCACCATATTATCACAAACAAGCTGCATGTAATGACCACCTTGATCCCATTCAGTCGTAAACTGATAATACAAAAATTCCATTTTAGCACCATTTTATGCACCAGTGACAGCAACTTGCTGCAAGTGACTGCAGACACAACCCTGTATCAAGATGGGTCAGAGATTAATAATAACTAATGATTAAATGCAGAGTGGTGTATTAACAGATAGAGTGAAAAGAGGTAGTCCTACATATTTGTTTAATGTGCATACTGAAGTACATATCCTGATCAAAAGTGACTCCAGGATTTCTCAGTGTTGCTGGTCAAAGTAATTCAGTGTGCACAGATCTGTTATTTTGCAAATTAGTCTCTGCAGCCGGTCCTCAGCTGCTCGTGTGCAGCCAGCCCCGAGGCTCCTTCTGTATCTGTGAGCCCCACTTATTCACATATTCCCTTTCTTATTTAGTTAAAACTAAAAACTGTCATTACAAACAAATCATTTGTCTGGATTAACACTTGGGAAGTTTTTATTACACATACAGTTATGCAATGATTTGTCAACTCGAGTAAGATTATCTTCACTTCCTCTGCGTCTCGTCTTTGTGTGTGTGTGGGTGTGGGTGTGTGCGTGCGTGCGTGTGTGTGCTTGTGTGTGTTATAAGAGACGAAAGCGAACCAGATGAACATGCTCCTCATCCTCCTGCTGAATCCAAGTCTCAATAAGAAACAGCAGTGAAATCAATCAAGTCTATATCTGATATCAGATATCTAATAATGTCTCTTGATGTGTTAGCCGAGGGATAGACCACCTGTTTTGCTCACGATATTCCTCATAGTGTTGATATTTAAACCATTTCTCCAGGCACACCTCTGCAAAATAGCCTCTGTGTTATCTGACATCCTGTCAGCTGTTCCTTTATTTATATGGTCAGATGAACCCACCTGAAATGGATTTTTCTTTGCAGTAAGCTTCACTAGCATGTAACTTGTCCCATGACCTTATCAGATTCCTTCACACAGTCCAGCAAACTGGCTCATTTTCAACAGTTTCAGAATAAGGCCAAGTGATGTGTGGCTTCTAAGGTCGTCTTCATTGTTTCTCTTTGGTTTGTGGTTAGTTGTGTTTTGTGTATTACAATAATAAGTAACAGAAAATGCCAAGGGACATCTGGACTTACCCCACAACACAAAATTTTGAAAGTATTGTATTAAAGCATGTCAGAAACGTGAACATCCATCCCTCGATCTCTGGGTCTGGACATGGGAGTTGCATTATAAGCAAAGACATCCAGACTTGCCTCTCCCAGGTCATCTCTTTCAGCTCCTCTGGGGGGACACCGAGGTGTTCCCAAGCCATCTGAGAGATATAGTCTTCCAAGCATTTCCTGCATATAACCCAGGACCTCCTCCCAGTAGGACACATCCGAAACACCCAAGAGGCATCCTAGTCAGATGACCAAACTGACTCCTTTCCATGTGGAGGAGTGGCAGCTCTAACCTGAGCCTTTCCAGAGTGACCAAGCTCCTCACTTTATTTCTAAAGGAAGAGCCCAGACACCCTTTGGAGGGGGCTCGTTTCTGCCACTTGTATCTACAGTCTCATGCTCTTGGTCACAACCCAGAGCTCGTGACCAATGGTGAGGGGAGCAATGGAGTATTAGTGCATTATGTATTTATTTTTGCACATTTACATGTTTCAGATCATCAAATAAATTTCAATATTAGACAAGGACAGCCAGAATAAATGAAAGATGCAGTTTTCAAATTATTTCATTTATTAACGGTAAAATGCTCTCCAAATCTGCCTGGCTCTGTGTGAAAAAGCGATTGCCCCTAAACCTAATAATTGGTTCTGCCACCCTTGGCAGCAAGAACTGTGACAACTGATATCTGGCAATGAGTCTTTCACATGGCAGTGGAGAAATTTTGGCCCACTCTTCTTTGCAGAATTGTTTAAATTCAGCCACATCGGAGAGTTTTCCCACTTGAACGGCCTGTTTAAGGCCATGCCAAAGCATCTCAATCTGATTTAAGTCCAGACTTTTGCCAGGACACTTTCATTTTGTTTTGTTCTGAGCTCTTCAGACGTGGATCATTGTCCTGCTGCATAACCCAAGTGTGCTTGAGCTGCAGCACACAAACTGATGGCTGGACATTCTCCTTTAGGATTTTCTAGTAGAGAGCAGAATTCATGGTTCCATCGATTAAAGCAGGTTGTCAGGTCCTGAAGCAGCAAAGCAGCCCCAGATCATCACACTTACACCACCACGTTTGACTGTTGGCATGATGCTCTTTTTATAATTCTGTTATTAGTTTTATGCTAGATGTAACGGGAATCAAACCTTCCAAAAAGTTCTGCTTTTGTCTTCTCAGTCCACAGAATATTTTCTCAAAGTGTGACAAATATGACAGCATTTGTTTATTATGGTGAAAGAAAACAGCCTGGTTGGCATTGCTTTTCTTTCAGGAGGGGTTTGTTGTTGCATAGCTATATATTATTGTAATTTCTTGGAAAATTGGTTATTGATGTATCCCCTGAAAGAATTTCTAAAAGAAATGATTACGTATAAAACACCACAGACGCAGCTCAAAGTAAAATATTCAGATATGAAGACTTATCTTTCCTCCTCTTTTCCTTTAAAACCCTCAAGACATTTAGACTGCTGCAGACCTAAAAGGAAACTGCACTTATTACAGATTCAATGGGAATTGGCTTACTTCTCTGTTATGGAAAAACGGGCAGTACAGCAAGATGGGAACCTTCAATGCTCGGGCCAATCAACTGTCAAAGGCCCCTGGTGCTGTGGGAACATCTGCTTCCTCTATTTTGACATGACATGCTTCTTTATATAGCAAAATGTACCAGTGAAGGGCACATACATGGGTGTCTAGCTAGAGCAGTACATGGGAATCAACGTGCAGGCTGGTCTGCCTGTAGTGGAGTCCTCCCACAGCCAGTCTGCTGATTCATCTCACACCGACAGAGTTTGGAGATTTTAAATGACTGCCCTAATGCTCTGATTTTCAAATAGGACCATCACTATTCTATGCTACGCCTCCTTATCATTAAATGAATACAAACAGAGCTAGCCAGAATACATATTTTATTAGGCAGAGAAAATACTGTTCAGAAGAAGAAAAACACCAAAAATAAACTTCTGTCATACATCAATTCCTCTCACATCATAGGAAGGTCACTAGTACAACAAAGAGAAACTATTTTTTCCAATCTACTCATTCATGACCGCCAAGAGTAGGCTAGATGGTTACTGTAGCACAGTCAGAAGCACGGCGCGGCTCAGGTGTTGTCAAAGCAGAGCATGATGGTGCTTTTGGTAAGCACATCTGAGGCAGTTCCTTACTCTCCACACTATGAAAACACAGACAAGAGAGGCAGGTGGCACTGTAGTGGGGAGGCAAATCAGCAAACAAGAGGCGTCAAGAGTGAATAACATCAGCCAAAAAGGTGGCAAATACACAAAGAAGATGAGTCGCCTAAATTAAGATAAGCTTGAAGAGGTGCCTTGGCACGGTATGCAGCCTCAGCCGAGTGGTTAAAATCTCCTGAAAGAGTCAGAAAGGAAAGGCAGCGGGGGTCGGCTTTTGGCAGCTTGTTCTGACCGGAGATCCGTGGACCGGTCGGGGATGATGGGCCCTGTTCCATTTTTTCCCACGTGAAACAGGAGCTGCTGTTATAATATGGCAGAAAACCCTGCTTATAACAACCACACACACACACACACACACACACACACACACCCAGCCCCTTCAGACTTTCAATGTGACATAATCGGACGAGTACATAAACATGCAGACTTATACAAAGGCAGAACTTTACAAAGTCATGCAGATGGAATGTTTTGATATTTCTGACTCTGATATATTTAACCAGCTGGCCTGAAGTCTATTTTTGTTTGAGGGGATTTATAGGGAACTACCATAGTTCAGTTTAGGCCATCGTGACAGGCTGGAAAGTGTGCTCTTGGAAAACATAACCAAATCAGTCTCTTTATGAGGAAAAAGAATGAAGGGGCTTTACAAAGCTAAATATATCCACTTAAGAAATGTTTCCTTAGATCGCTTTAAATTCTGGATGAGAACCAGTCCGTGGTTTTTAAGGAGGTAGCCTGATCCACACCTAATTACACAAAACTTCAAAGCTTCTCAACATTTTCTTTTAACACTCAGGAAATGGCTTGCTGAGTCTCTCAGTTTTTATATGAGGTGGGTTATTTCTTTGACATTTTGGGAAATGTGCCTAGTCATACATTATATTGATGACAGTGACACTGCTCTATCTGGTAAATATAAGGCTGCAGCCAGAAAATGTTGGTTAAAAAAAGTCAGCCTGGCTTGGTCCAAAAGTGAGAAAAAGAAGCCCACCAGCACCAGCTAAAGCTCACTAATGAACATGTTAGGGCAAAATGTTAAATCCACTGATTTCCAACCAGGCGGATGAGCTATATCATCCAACATGGCTTAAAGAGCTCAGATAAAGAGTATATGGATAATTATCAGAAACTTTGAAATCCAAAAATAAAGGATAAAGAGTGGAAATACTACAGTATTTATGTATTTATTACAGTTAAATATGAAAGTGATGCAAAATTCCAAAATTTAAATTTTTTACATTTTGTTGCTTAAAATTTTAAAACTTCTAGTCGAACCTGCAAAAACCAGATTGCATTTCTCTCATTTCAATTCATTTTTAACTTGAATGTGTCAAACTAGAACGTGTTAAGCCAGCCCCTCTCGCCCAACAACACTGTGTGAGCTCATGAATGCTTCTCTGGATAAATGGGTAAGAATTCGCACAGACTGGAAGCTGTTATAGGGGAGCGAAGCCCATATTAATGCCTATGGATTTAGAGTGGGATGTTATAAAAGTTCTTGTAGGTGTAATGCGTAGGCGGTCCAATACTTTTGTCCATATACTGTTAGTTAGAAGAAATGAATGAATGACGGAAATGTTCGATTTCATCTTGCAGGGTTGTGGGCCTTCAGTTGGGCGTCAGTGGTTTAATCCATAAAAACATTAAAATGTGGAAACTGTTGCATTCTCAGAGATTTTTATGTGCTTATTTAAGTTTTTATCAGCCTTTACATGCAACTTTTATTTTGCACATTTAGTGTTTGTATGAGCTTCACAACTAAGCTATAATATGTTAAATAGTGAGTTTTAACGGTGCTGATGTCTGTATATAAAACTATTAAACTGAAATTTGGCTTGTCAATTGACATTTTTTCATTCGCTTGATGATTTAAAGTATGTTTTTTGTTTGGTTTTTTTTTTGTTTTTTTGTTTTACAGTCAAATCACAAAATATTCCACTAAAATTCACTTCAAGGATTATCATGGCTTTCCCTTTTAGTGCATTGGTGTATTTGAGCAGCTCAACAGACAAATTGGTTTGAATATATAGTCTAATCATAAAGAATGATTAAACTTACAGAGATTGGATTTTACTCTGTGTACTAGAATAATTTCATGTGAGAGATAATCATGGTGAATATCTTAATTCTACCAACACAAAGATGTAAACTCAAGCACAAGGCGAATGCTCATCCATGTCGTGGCAGTGAGAGACACTGTGACCCCACGGCCCAGACACAAACAGCATCGTGCCGCATTGCCGCAACCAATTAGGCTTGGAGTGGTCGCTGCTGCTGAGTCGGGCTCACAGGTTCTCATTGGTGTCGTGTTGGCACTGGCTGTTGTTCGAAGGGTTCAGGAAGGGCAGCTCTTCGCCGGAAGCCTGCATCTTCAGGACCCGACTGCTCAGATCCAAGCAGCACTATGAGAGGAGTCACATGGGGAGAGGTAATTAGTACACTAAATATTTAATTACAGGTGGCTGTTCTAAGTTCACAACACTACTCTAAGGGGTGGAGATAGAGGTGGCAGTAAATATATTTATATTTATTCTATGAGAAAAAGGTGTGAAAAGCTGGATAGTTTCATCACTTTATACTTCTAGATATTTAAAAATGTAACAATCGGAGCAGGAAAATTCACTGTTTATGTTTATTGAGCATGATTCATATTCAAAATGATCAGCTTCTGACAAAAGCAGTTTTAGCTTCCCTCCCTCTCCCTTTAAACCAGCTTTCTTCTGATTTGAAGTACAGGGGTTGAAAAATGAAACTGAAAAACCTGGTTTTAGACCACAATAATTTATTAGTATGGAGTAGGGCCTCCTTTTGCGGCCAATACAGCGTCAATTCATCTCGGGAATGATGTATACAAGTCCTGCACAGTGGTCAGAGGGATTTTAAGCCATTCTTCTTGCAGGATAGAGGTCAGGTCACAACGTGATGCTGGTGGAGGAAAACGTTTCGTAACTCGCTCCTCCAAAACACCGCAAAGTGGCTCAATAATATTTATATCTGGTGACTGTGCAGGCCATGGGAGATTTTCAACTTCACTTTCATGTTCATCAAACCAATCTTTCACCAGTCTTGCTGTGTGTATTGGTGCATTGTCATCTTGATACACAGCACCGCCTTCAGGATACAATGTTTGAACCACCGGATGCACATGGTACTCCAGAATGGTTCGGTAGTCCTTGGCAGTGACGCGCCCATCTAGCACAAGTATTGGGCCAAGGGAATGCCATGATATGGCAGCCCAAATCATCACTGATCCATCCCCATGTTTCACTGTGGGCATGCAACAGTCTGGGTGGTAAGCTTCTTTGGGGCTTCTCCACATCGTAACTCTCCCGGATGTGGGGAAAACAGTAACGGTGGACTCATCAGAACAATACATGTTTCGCATTGTCCACAGCCCAAGCTTTGCGCTCCTTGCACCATAGAAACCGACATTTGGCATTGGCACGAGTGACCAAAGGTTTGGCTATAGCAGCCCGTCCGTGTTTATTGACCCTGTGGAGCTCCCGACGCACAGTTTTGGTGGAATCAGGAGAGTTGAGGTGCACATTTAATTCTGCCGTTATTTGGGCAGCCGTGGTTTTATGTTTTTTGGATACAATCCGGATTAGCACCCGAACGTCCCTTTCAGACAGCTTCCTCTTGCGTCCACAGTTAATCCTGTTGTTGGATGTGGTTCGTCCTTCTTGGTGGTATGCTGACATTACCCTGGATACCGTGGCTCTTGATACATCACAAAGACTTGCTGTCTTGGTCACAGATGTGCCAGCAAGACGTGTACCAACAATTTGTCCTCTTTTGAACTCTGGTATGTCACCCATAATGTTGTATGCATTGCAATATTTTGAGCAAATCTGTGCTCTTACCCTGCTAATTGAACCTTCATACTCTGCTCTTGCAATGGTGCAATGTGCAATTAATGAAGATTGGCCACCAGGCTGGTCCAATTTAGCCATAAAACCTCCCACACTAAAATGGCAGGTGTTTCAGTTTCATTGCCCAACCCCTGTATAACAGTGGGTGGTGGGGCTTCTGCACTCATAGCCAGAGCTGTGAGGTCTGGGACCAGCTGGGGGCCCCCAGCAACCAGTGGCCCAAGTTATTGCTGGAGGATGTCAGCATTTGCTAGGTGAAACTGGTCGCAATGAGGTATACGGTGCTGTGTCTAAAACCTCCTTATGATTGCGTTGGTCACAAACAGATGGCCACAGTCAACCGTAGTTTGCATAGAAGATGGTGACTTTTCTGCAAACACACACCATCTGCTAGCTGAGCGGCAGTGAAACCAGAAAAACAAAAAAAGCGGACTGTTTGTCTTCAAGGCAAACGTTGCACCTTATAAAATGTGTTGATTGCAGCAGCCAGCAACCGCTTGCCAACCAGTCAGGGAATACGCATCTAGTAGCCAGTGAACTTTGGCTATGTTTAACATAGCCAAACATTTGTTACCTTGGTAACAAATTATAAATGCAGGTAGGCATAATAAGTCCCCTTTAATTGCCTACATAATCTGTTATGTATAGTCACAAGGCTTTTAGGGATACCAAGTTTTTATGTCATTTAATTCCTTTTTCAATTCAATTCATTTAATCGGAGCTCAAAAGATATGAACAGCAATTCTATCAAAAAAAAACGTTTCAGTTTGTATAAAGTTAATACACAAATTATACTTTTTATCACCCTCTCAAATTTAAGGAATTGCTGTTTTTTGTGTTATATAATTACAAAATTATATTAAAGAAAGCTACTTTCAGCTGCTCTCTCATTTACAAGGGGTCGCTAGAGAGATTTGACAGATTTTTATGCCCAATGGTCAACTTGGGACAACCCCAAAGGGATTTGTGTCTCCTACTGGGAATTGCAAAATGATATAACTGATGATAAAACAATAACCAAGTGATTAGTGTGCAAACCACATGGGACCAGATTCCCTGAGCACTTGTTTCCTTGTGAGCTGCACCAATTTTTCTACTTCCCATGTCATCCTCCTGTTTTCCCTGTCTCTCTACACTGCCACTATCAAATAAGGACATTAAAAAACTATATAATCTTAAAGAAAAATTATATTACAGGCTGTTCTCATTTTCTGGAGTTTAAAAATTTAAGTTTGAAGAGACTGACAGATCAGCGTTATGTGACGCCCTGTGGGGAGAATGAATTGGCTAATATTGGGTTCAACAAAAGAAATTAACATGGGAAACCACATTTCTGCCACACATTTAGTTCATTCTTTCACAGCTTTGAATTACACTGGAAGCATTTTAGAGGCTGAGCATTTAGTCTGCGCGAGGTCTTTTATTTTGAAAACTGATGGTTTCTTTATACTGTTCCTGTGTCTGCTCTGTGTAGTTTAATGCAGCTTCAGCCAAAAATAGACCTGGAAGACCTCTCTGAAACATGTCCCCATGTCTTCAGCGTGATTAGGTCCAGTCACGAAGGGTGTAGTGGGCGGAGATGGGTGTCAGGGTGATTTGTGACAGAAGAATGAAAAGGAAGGTTTACAAAATAGTAGTGAGTCCAATACCAAACTTTATATGGTGTATTATACCATTGTTATACCAATGATACCATGAATTCATTCATTTTGTTCTGTTTTCATCATTAAGTAATCTGGTTAACTACCTTGATCGTTGTGTTTTTGCCTCCTTTTCACTGAAATCAATTATAGGTTACTTGTTAAACAGTTGCTTATTTGGCCTACACATCTGGCTAACACACAGCAACCCTTACCCAGGCTTTTTTCTACATACAAAAGATGTTGGTGGACCCTGAAAGCAATTTTGGCCTTCCCCCAAAGGAAAATCACCAGGATTGTCATGAAAATATAATTAAACAATTATATTTACTCAAGCATAAAGTACGTTTTGGCAATAAATTGTCCATAAATAACAGGAAAATGCATAAACTTGTGACTTGTAGGGTAACACAGATTTATTTTTTAATCAGTTTTTGGCATTTTTACCCTCTTCCCTTTCCGGCGG
>VUQK01039589.1:20633-30990 GCA_015106715.1 Bujurquina vittata
TGGAGTAGTAAGTATGTGACGATATTTAAGGCACGAGTTACAGTTCGTTTTATAATATAATTTTATAATAATATTTTATAATATTGCTTCTGGCCACATTAACCTGCAAACACTGAAGATATATCCACGCCTCAGTTGGTGGAGACCAAAAATGAAGGGAAAATTAAAATAAATATAAGACTCAAAATGCACTTGTAACAAACGAATACGTCTCAAGTCAGAACAACAACTTGGTGCACAAGAAGTCATATTGGCAGAAAGACGGCTAATAGAGCTAAATGTTTGGCTCATGGGACCAGGAACGTTACCGTTGTATGACAGTAAACTGTTCCAAAACATTTATGGTAGTCATATTGCTCTATGATTAAATAAATCATGGAGCAATAAAATACACATACACGTCTTATTTTGTAGCATGTACGTGGCTATTGTTTCCATAATTAGAGAAAAAGATTGGAAGAAGTCTTATTTTTTAAGTTTTTTTTATTCTTTATACTCTTTTTTTCAGTGGCCCTAACCTCCTTTTGTACATCTACCAATTTAAAAGCACACGAACACACCAGTCAGAAGAACTTCCCACTGCTCGGGAAATGGGATCATTTAATGAGCATTTGAACTTAATATTGTTCTAATTTTACAAGATGGTTAAAAAAGATATATTGTGTGCTAATATTTTAGCTACTCTATATGGACAAAAGTACTGGGTCACCTGTATATTACAGCTCCAGGAGCTACTTGGCCGTGGAGACGCGTGCCATGGAGCAGTTACTGAGTCAGCAAAGTGTTGGCAGCTTTTATGCACTAAGCCCCGCAACACCCGCTGGCCCCGCTCTGTAACTTTACATGGTGACCACTTTTCAACAAAACCACTTACAGCTGATTGTGGAATGTCCAGGAAGGAAGGAATTTCAGACTGACTTGAAATAGTGGAATCCTATTACAGCACCACACATTAAAATTCAGTGAGCCCAAAAATTAAAATATTCATGGTTCGTCAGCTCCTGCCAAGAGAGCTAGTTTGCATCAGAAATAGGGAAACAGTCAGAGTGGGTCTGTCCAAAGTTTAGAAATTTGTTTTGTCTTTTCATAAATTTTGGTGTGACCTCACCATTTTCGATTTTCTTTTAGTATTTATGCCAGCTGAATCTGACTCTTCTATCAGCAGATTTGTATTTCTCCTTTAATCTTTCACATTTTTCCTCATTTTAAAACTGGAGTTCTGCAGTAGCAATGCAAGTAGGCGTGCTTTGGCTTAATTTCCATTGACATTTGTGCTTTTCTTTATCTCACTGTTGCTCTGCTGCCTGCAGGGCACCTTATGTCACAAAGATATGTTTCATCTTTTGCGCAGCAGATTGTAATGGTTTATTGGAACTGTTGACTCTAAAGGCCCCTTCCTATTCCGCATCCTCTAAGGTAATTTTATGCAACATGTCCATGTTTGTGGGAAGAAAGCAATGTACTGGAATAATCAGGAATGGATACAGAGCATATGGTAGCTCTGCATGGATGTGTGAAGCCCTATGCTGGCTCCACCCCCATACTGTTAAGTGAATGCTTCCATCATAAAGATACAGATATATATCTCAGATTCCCTGTTTATTTATGAACAATTTTTCTTTCAGATCAACTAAAGCTTTGGCACCAGAATCTTGTGGGTAAATTCTGGTCGGCAGTCATCCACAGTCTGAAATATAGACAAGGATTTTTATGATGAATGGCTCTGGTTTCTGCTTCTTTCTTACAAACCTATGGCAGTTTGACATTTGCTGATGTTTTATGCAAAAATCAAAAATAATCGAGACTTGTTGACAGGCATCCAAAATCATGCATTTTTTTTTAATTGTATGGTTTAAATATCCAGTGCAGTTTTTAATGTCATTACAAGGGAACCTTTTCTGTTTTAGATATTAGACTTTGAGTTAAACACTTGGTGTCCATGTGTCCTTCTCGCCTCGTCATCTCCTTTATAAATCAATCCCTTATCCACTTGACCGGAGGATATTTCCCCCCTTAGAAGTAAACACGTTCACTTTCCATTTACCTTGTTTTGATCCCTCTCGTTCTATACAGACTGAGCTGACTGAGCGAGCCTCCTTTGTCCTCACCGGCTTATCGGCAGACCCACAAACCTGCTCTTTTGTCTCAGGCCCAGTGGTGCAAAAATCCCTCCCTATCCCTGAAGTTTAAAAATAGCAGCCAAACAAGCAACCAAGGAACACTTTTGCATTTAATAAGTTGATGTTAAAACCCAGCAAACCCACATAGAGTAATGGGAGAAAATGCTGAATCTGCTGGAAAAGTGGACTACAGAAGCTGTGTGATATTCTCTTAACCCCACAGGGAAGAGAAATTGTCTGATCTCTGTATTGATTTCTTTCAAAGGATAAAAACTGGTTCTGTCCTTGGTGTTATGCATGGCTGCAATTCTCTCTAATCCTAATTCAAAAGGGCAAAATATTATATTATCAAGTCTCTGGCCATAGCCTAAGCATGAAATATTTTGCAACATTTGTTACTACAATTTAACTTTTAAGGAACAAAGGTAACAAAAGCTCCAATAGTGTGTTAGTGCATGAGTGCTATAGTCAGCCTATGTTAAGATGTTGAGCAGATCCATAAAGCAGATCCATAAAGACATATATGAGCGAGTGTGGTGCGGAAGAACTTGACTGGCCTGCACAGAGTCCTGACCTCATCCCGATAGAACTGTGAGCCAGGCCTTCTCATCCAAAATCAGTGTCTGGCCTCACAAATGTGCTTCTGGAAGAATGGACAGAAATTCCCATAAACACACTCCTAAACCTTGTGGAAAGTATTCCCAGAAGATTTGAAGCAGTTAAAACTGCAAAGGGTGGGTCGACAGTATATTAAATCCTGTGGATTAAGAATGGGATGTCACTCAAGTTCATATGTGCGTGAAGATACTTTTGGCAATATAGTGTATGAATGACTCAAGCATGTAATACTTACTTAGCTCAAGGGATGACCAGAGTAGTGTTTACACATAACAGGCAACTTAGCAAAGAACCAATTTTAGCCACTTTCTTATTAGCAGCATATCACCAAAACACATAATTTACTTCCATTTCTTTAGTTGAATCTGAAAGAAATACCAAAGATAGCACAGTTTGACATAAAATAGTATTTTGACACCAACAAGCTGATTCCCAAAGAGCTATTGGCCAAAACCTTGGCTATTTACAACAGATGAGCAGTATCTGAAAGTCATGTCCTTAAGAAACAGGAAAAGAAAATCCAGTAAAGATCTGACACAGGACCCAAGAAATGCATCTGGTCCTTCAGCTGATCCAAATACTGTTTGCTGAATAAATGGTCTCAGTGGAAGGTCAAGAAGCCATTCTTAAGGAAGGGAAACAGGGAAAAAGCTGCAGTATGCCAAATTACAAAAGTACTGCACTAAAAAGCAGCAGCAACAGGTCTGATGAAGCAATGAATCCAAATTTGAAATTTTTTGGTTCAAATCTTCGTAAGTATGTACAGGGGAGATCAGGAGAGAGGTACAGCAGTGAGTGTCTGCAGCCATCTCTAAAGCATGGTGGAGGCTCTGTCATGGTTTGGGCTGCATTTCAGCCAGTGGTGTTGGGGATCTTGATGAAATCTATGAAATTAAAAACATCCACAATGCAATACCATGTGGAAAGCATCTGACTGGAACACTATTTGTCATGAACTGGCCTCCCCAGAGCCCAGATCTCAACATTATTGAAGCAGTGTGGGTTCATCTTGACAGAGGACAGAACAAAAGGAAGCCAACATCCAAAAAAGAACTTTGAATGTCCTTCAAGAAGGCTGGAGACCTATTCCTGAAAACTAATTAAAGAAAGCTGCCAAACAGAGTTCAGGCTGTGTTAAAGAATAAAGGTGGTCATACCAAATATTTACTTTCAAGCTCATATTTCCCTGTATGTTTGTGCATATACACCAATTTCACATTTTTCTGCAGAATATAAAGAAATGAGGGGTGGCTCAGGACTTTCACACGGTACACGCAGTAATCTGGATCCAGATTAGTTTGTGATTGATTGATTGATTGATTGATTGATTGATAACCCTGGGACCCATTTAGAAATGTTTCCAGTTTGAAGGCTCAATGTTCAGCAGTTAGTTTACATGTGAATTTTAAAAATGGAGCTTTACCTCACAGAAAGATGAGAGATGAGGTTTTAAACACAGAGCAATGAGTTGTCAAGAATACCAAAGAATACAATCAAATCAATCCTTGGACAATAAATTGGATGAAATTGCAAAATCCTGTAATTAAATTGAAAAAACACCTAAAGGAGTTTGATGCAATAATTTGGGAGGCAATTAAGCCAACTAATGTCTCATTTGCAATTTTGATTAATTTGCAGAGTAATTTAATCATTTCGCCTGTATCCCTTTATTGTTTTGTCAGTTCTAGCAGATATTCTATAATAAACCTGTTTTATATTTTTGCAGCCCATCTTGGTATCATAAATCTGCTGTGAAGAGACTGAATTACAAATTTTGTGAGACCTTTCTGCAAATATTTGTCCCTGTATGTAATCACTGGAGACCCCGGAGAGAATCTTAATGTGAACTGAGCCTACAGTTAATCCCTACTGTTCTTCAGAAAATACAGCTAACAAAAAGTGTGGAGACAGAGTCACTGCATGCAAGACTGTCCTTTTTCTACCATCTTCAAAGCTATTTTTTGTTACCTCCTCTTACCTGATCAGTGGTCATACCAAACTGTGATAGCAGTTCAGATTTAGTTTAGGATTATATGTTAAAGCTTTGGATCAGAGAGTGGTTTCATTCCCCAGACATGTCGACTGTAAACTGTCACTGGCATTATTTACCTTTCTTTGGCTGACAAATCTATGGCAATAACTGTGCAAAGTCTCTGGAGAGGCTGATGTAGCTCAAGGACCAATGAATTCCTTTATGCAGTACTGGCTGTTTTGGCCTGATGCTACAAACCTCTTTCATGATTTACTCAGTTCATTATATTTCAGAAATGTAAGTTCAATAAACAGCCCAATAAAAAATATGACTATAATGTTTTCTCCACTGTTCACAAATATTTCTAGTCCCAGTAACCCCATCAATACTGGAAAAATAACTTTACCTTCTTTCCAGTATTCATAAAAAAGTATTAATTGGCTTCATGATCTGTCTTCCCACTCTCATAGCAAAGCATTAAATAGAAAAAAAGCAATCTGTGTTCGTGTTCACAAACCAATAAAACAGAGCTTCAGAAGAAGTGGAAAATGTTGTATTTTAAGCATAAACATGATCTTTTGGTAAACCTAGGTATTAAAAGGTAATGAAAACATTAAAAATTATTATAAATAAAGCGTAAATATGTGCAGGATTCAAACTTGGGTCTGTGGTGTGAACAGTAAATCGATTTGTTTCACCACTAACCCCTCCAACCTCTACGTGTGGACTTTCTGGCCCTTTAAAAGTGGAAAATATGAATATCAAGCGCGTGGATTCAAATGAGTACAAATGAGACCAGGCAGATGATCTGCATCGTAAGGAGGTAGCTGAGGTGTTTTGGGAATCTTTCTAGGTTATCTTTGGGTTGCCTCCCAGAGGAGGGTGTTTGCAAATGGGAATACACCCAATGGGCAGACCCAGGATGACAACCTGCAGAAATTATGTCTGTCACTTGGCTTTGGGATGCCTCTAAATGCTCCTTGAAGAACTGAAGGAGGTGGTGGTGGGGGTAGATTGTCCGTACCTCTCAAATACTGTAGCTTCGTAGAGGGAAAAGCCAAAGCGATTGTGAATCCTCAAAGAGTGCTAAGCTTTATTTATAGTATCACCTTAAAGCCAAATACCATTAACCATAACCTACAGTACAGATGTGGTCAAAAGTTTACATCCACTCATCCTTTATTGTCATGGTAATTTTAGTCTTTTAATGATTCCTTTGAGACATTCTTTTTCCTGGGTAGAATGATTGTACAACATGCATCTTTAATGACTTTGAAAAAAAATGATTGCACAAGTTTGAATTTATTTTGAATTTTCTCTAAAGCACACACGGCCAAATGTATACATACAGGCTCACATATATAAATATGCAATTCAGTCTTTTAAAAGTGGTGATGAAGCTTTTACAATATCTTTTAAGTTGATAAGGCCGAGTTCTACTAATTTATCGTTACTCATTGACTGCAACTAGTAGTTTCTCTTTTGCCAGCATAAAAAGGGTTTGTTTGGCAGCACTCATTGGATTGACCAATATTCAGAACAATGGGAAGGTCCATGAAACATAGTGAAGATCTAAAAACGGGAACAATAGATTTACACTAGTTTGGAAGGTCTCTTGGAGCCATTTCTAAACAACTGAAAATTTCAAGATCATCAGTTCAAACAATTAAACACAAGTAGAAGTTATTCTGGTGTGTCATTATTTTGCCACCGTCTGGAAGAAGACCCAACAAATCATCCTCAGATGACTGGGATGTTCAGAACCACCAAGGCTCAAACCTGCCATAAACTGGAAACTGCCGGCCCACCAGCATCACTGTCCACAGAGAGTTTGAGATCGCCATGGACTGAGAGGGTGCTGACCAACAAAGGAGCCCCTGCAAATTCTTCAACTTGACCTCAAATCAACAGCTTATACGGTTGAAACTTGGACACAACTGGGAGTTCCAACAGGATAATGATCCCAAATGCACATCAAAAGCGGATTTGGAATGGACAAAGCAAGCTAACATTAAGCTTCTGGAATGACCTTCCCAAAGCACCAACCTCAGCCATACATTGATTAGCACAAGTATCACATCCTGTAAAACAAACTCTAATTGTATCTAGCTTACTCATTATGCCAGTACAGTAGCTATTATTTAATATAGTTTTATGTCTTTTTTTGTAGTCTTTCATGTAGTTCAGCAAAAGTTGTTCACAATTTGTCAGCTTTGCATTTAACATGACAAGCTTTGTTTCCCTCATGAAAGCACTGAAGACCCACCATCGAACAAGTGAGAAAACAGAAATGCAAAGAGTGGTGTAGACTCTATGGGGAGACAACCAGGACTACAAATCAGCTTTACAAGGACCAGTGTTGAGTACAAGTGGACAAACCAGACCCCAGCTGGAGAATTATGTTGCTTACCACAAGTTTAAATAGGCTTCTGCAGCGGTTTGAATGCCATTTTTTTTTAATTATTTCTCTTCCTCATTTTTTCCTACACAGCTTTCCCAATTTAAGCAGCACACTAGTTCTTCTTTACACCAAATCTATTTTTGGATATGTTTACCAGGTTGGACTTTTTTAATCACAGTGATTCAGTTATGTGTGTCCTGCCAACCTTTTGATATGTTGTAAAGAGAAAGCAAATGAAGGCTTTGAATGATGAGTCATAGGAGCAGAGTGGTGCGGTCTTTGTCTCCTCTTTTGTTTTCAGTTTGTTTCAGCAGAGCACCAAATGTGGGTGAACACAGACTGGGTACACAGGGTGCTGTACCTTGCACTGAATGATGAGAGCTGTGAGGACAGTTGAGCTCTCCCCACCCTCGGGTTTTTCAGCTGTCTGTCTGGTTCCGGCCTCGCTGCTGTCGTCCTCCTCATCCGACCGTAGGCTCCGCTCACTTTCCTCCAGAGACTCCCTCTCCTCTGTGGAGTCATCAGCCGTGCTCTCGCTCCTCTCCTCAGTGTCGGCAGGTCCGTACTTGGTGTCGGCCAGCGGGGAACGAACTCTGGTGCTGGGGTCACGACCCTCACCTCTCAGCCGCGTGATGTTTCCCTCCAGGAGGCGACGCTGCACGATGCTGTGAGGTTGCTAGAAGGAGGTACATAAGACAAATGGATATCAGACACAAGGTTTTCTACCTTCAGAGTTTTTGTAAATTAAGCATGTATGTAGTATGTAGTGCATATATAAGAACGAAACATCCTGCAACTCTAGAAATGAACTGAAGATTAGATAAAGAGCTTATTTCTTAAGCTACACTCTGGTGGTTCTTCTTCACTGCTACCACTGTGTACTGAGTGTAAGTGCATACAGCTAGTATGATGTAGGTTATATGTGTTGTGGAAAAAAATAGGCTTTCTTCCTGCTCAGGCAAGAACAAAATGAGCCAGAGATGTGCAGCCGCTGACGTGTGAATTCGTATATATATGAGGTGTTGTTCAGATCAGAAACTGAAACACGACTTCTTCTCATGCCTCCAGAAAACTGCATGATCCAAGAAAGAGATGATTTCTGCATATGAAACATGCTGCTTTTTAATATTTTGCATTGTAAATGAGTAATTTATACTCTTAAATGAATCATTTTTGCCCACGGTTGAACCAATAGTTCTCCCAAATTCTGCACATGCATGTTTGCAGACTGATTGTTGTCACTTTTGTTAAAACGGAGTGCAGAATTTGTAACCTCAACCAAAAAAAAAAAATGATTGCACTTTAGTGTGCATCATAATGCAGCTTGCAGAAGCAGTGTCATTTCTGGCTCATCAGTACATGTGAATATAGAAACTAAATGAAAGTTAAACTGTTGATTTTTGCCTTTCCCTTATTCTACTATGACTATGTCCATCCTTGAGAGGTGTGCACAGGTAATACATCAGCTATAAGCGCCACCCTTGTCTTCATATGAGTCTATGATTGTCTTCATAGATTTATAATTACACTTCAGAGACACCGATACCTGCTGATCATTGCTCAAATTAGCAGAGGTGAAGTCCAGTCAAACTGGCCCTGCTTGAAGCTGTCAATTCATCGACCCATCTGCATCACTACTCTCACCTATGGTCAAGAGCTTTCGGTAGTGCCCGAAAGAACAAGATCGCGGATGAAAGCGTAAGAAATGAGATTCCTCATGGAAAGAGGAAGCCATGGGACATTTTAGAGTTATCCTCCCTTCTCATCATCCCCCACCTCCTCAGATGGGAGATTAAAATAGGTAACTTTAACTTCAGTGAAAAAGTGAAAGGCTATCCCAACTAGCTGAAATGAAGGTCGTATTAGCAAGACATGAAAGGCAATTCAAAGAGGATGCTAATGCTTTCAAGTCATCACTGTCAGCAGACATAAAAGGCTTTTTATTTGCTACACAAACCTAGCGGCCTTTTTTTTTTCTAACACACACTCTTTTAGTGGACTTAAAAGAAAATATTCTGACAAAGTTTCACGCAGCATTTTAATCAGCATGTTAAAACAGAGCCCCCATAAAAGCTTGATTTCTGCTGCTTCAGAAGCACAACATGCGGCTGTTCTTTCTGGATCACATGAAGAGTAAATTGTATTTAAGCTGCCTGTTACTCCATAATCACATTGTTGTTCCAGCAGTGCAGAGTCTGGGTACAGACTTCCAGACAGCACACTCTTAAAAGAGCAGGTCACCCAACACCAGCAGAGTCGCTGCATTAATAAAACAAACCACATGATTTTCTTGTAAGGTTTTCCTAACATGGAAATCTCCAGGATTTTAAGAGATTTTCCAGTGAACAAGCACATATAATGAAAGAACAACAGACTATTGTAAAATTATTTGATAATAATTAACAATTTAATCAAGCATGGAGACATTGCTGTTCATGAAATGTTCAGAAATAACAGAAAAGTGTGCAGATTTCTGTTGACTAAAGTAGCGGCTCATTGCTTTTGCTGTGTGTAGGACGCTTTTTCCGCATGTGTGTAGTCACCTCCCGAAAGCTCATTCTCAGCTAGGGCAAGCCTTTTGAGGTGATAGTGTGCATCCAAAAAAAGAGTAATTTTTGGCTTCAAAGAATGCTAGCGCCTAACAGCCGAGGCCGTTAGGTGTCTCAGACATTTTGACCTGTGAAAAGTCATCAGATTGCCACTGAAACAGACTGACTGGATCATTGTCTTGCCAGCCAACAGTGGCATCTGTCGAGCCAGACTGGGTGAATGCCAGGCTTATAAAGCACATCACCAGCTGTCTCCCTGTAGTTCTCAAATGCATTGTAATACTCAACCTTGGAGCTATACAACCTGTCATGCACACCCTCTTGCCTCTTGTATTTTTTTTACCTTGTTCTCAATGCAATCAACCAACCTGTAGGCATTGCACCTTTATAGAAAATTATGTTTGGCAACTTCACTCACTCCTGCACAGTTGCTTCATCTTGTGGGATTCCTCATTTCTTAGATTGTATATCCTTGAACTTAAATTTAAGTCCGTAGTTGTGCTTTGGAAAGTGACACACTTCTGTACACCACCACAGAGAAACAATCAGCGTGTGATTGAATGATGAGGAAAAATATGAAGGCGAGATCTGAAACATACCACATTATCTGATAATGTGGTGGAGCCAATGTTACGGCATGGACATGTTTGGCTGCCAGTGGAAACAGGGCATAGGTGTTCATTGAAGATGTAACTGC
>VUQK01039590.1:0-19550 GCA_015106715.1 Bujurquina vittata
AGCCACATATAGGATAAGTAAGGGCACACATTATGGGCCCCATACGGGTTTGTCCACAGTTTCCATGGTGGCCCTACATGGATTTGCCCAGATAGATTTTAAAAGACCCTGAAAATGTGCTCATTTCGACCCAGATTGTGACTTACATTAGGCCCATGGATTGTCCATGCATACCCCATGCATGCATGGACCATCTGGGTCCACATGAGCACATTTTTAATATCTATCTGGGCAAATCCATGTAGGGCCACCATGGACACTGCGGACAAACCCGTATGGGGCCCATAATGTGTGCCCTTACTTATCCTATATGGGGCCCACCTATGTGTGCTGGCAGGGGTTTGTGATCACAGTATCTGCTTTGAAACAGACAGGACTATAACATATGAGAGCTTTTTGGTCTTGTTTGGGAAGTAACTCTTTCTGGTTCTTGCAGTAGCAAGAGCCTGGCCCCACCACCTTATTTAAAGTACAGCCCATGTTACGCATCATGATACCCGGTTGCTCTTGTGTAGCATTTGATTTGGTTGCATTGCAGATGGTGTCAGAACTATTGTGCAGCAGCTGTAAAAAAGAGAGAGATACACAATTAGCAGCCAACACAGAAATGTCATGTTTCAAAGAAAGTCTGTCATAAACTAGATTAGTTATATATAGACTAAAGACTATCAGTGTGAGCATGCAGGAGTAGAACATGTCATCAGTATACACAACAATATTTTATAGAGGGAAATAAAGCATGAGGTACAGACAAAGAAAATGTTTTGAAGTTCTTTATCTTCCTACTGAAAGTGTTGAAGCATTTGATCCGGAGTCTTTATACAGCTTGAATTGGCATGGATAGGTGATGTATGAACAGATAAAAGTAAGCACAAAGTATTACCAACATTGTTCAAAAGTACTGCATGTTGTTCTTAGATGAAAAAGGTTGTTTTGGAGAAATGCTTGTGATGGGGTTTAATTACAGTTTCCAGACTGCATATAATCTGGTGGCATGCCATTATCATCAGATAAGGCGAGCCTCAGGATAGCTGAGGGAACTGTTTCCACTTTGGGATGTCTGGGTTAACTATTTTTAGTTTTCAGTACTGATGATCCTAATGATCTGCTGCTAAGACGCCCTGGCCTCTTCTCATGTGTTCTCCCTGTGCCTGCATGGGTTTCCTCCCACTGTCCAAAATACATGCATGATGGGTTAACTGGTGATTCTAAACTGGCTATGGATTTAATTAATTCAGTTTTATTTATATAGCGGTAAATCACAACAATTTCTTTCCCTGAGGCACTCTACATTGTAAGGTAAAGTCCCTACAATAATTACAGAGAAAACCCAACAGTCAAAATGATGCCCTGCTGCACTCTCTTCTTCTCCTCTCTTGTGTACAGTCTACTGTTTGGATGGTTGACCCCAAGTATTTAAACTAACCTTCACTATCTGTACTCCATGTATGTTCACCCACCTGCCTCCCTCTCCTTCACAAACGTATTCAGTTTTGCATCTACTGATTTTCATTCCTCCTCTCTCCAATGCATACCTCCACTTCTCTGGACTCTATTCCACCTGCTCCCTACTCTCTCTACAGATCACAATGTTGTCCTCAAAATGACCATGGAGGAGACTCCTGCCTGACCTGATCTGTCAGCCTGTCCATCACCACTGCAAACAAGAAGGACCGATCCCTGATATAATCCCACCCACACCTTAAACCCATCGGTCACTCCAACCACACACCTCCCCACTCTCTCTGTCCTCATACATGTTCTGCACCACGCTCACATCCTTCTCTGCCACTCCTGACTTCCTCATGCAGTACCACAGCTCCTCTCTTAGCTCCCCATCATCTGCTTTCTTTAGATCCACAAAGACACAGTGAAGCTTCTTCTGACCGTCTCTATACTTCTCCATCAACACTCTCAAAGCAAACATCACGTCTGCAGTGCTCTCTCTCTCTCTCTGTGAAGACTCACTGATTTTGTTTTTAGATTTAAAAACATTAAAAACCCTCTGAGTTCCATAAAATAAACTTTTTACACAGGGATAAGGTTATTAGAAAGTAGTACAACTACCTGCTTACCTGCTGCTTGTCTTGGACCAGCCTGCGGTCCAGAGCACTCTGACGTCGTCTGGCCTCCCAGTGCATCGCTGACATCCTGTTGTGCAGCGGCTAGAGTCAGCCTTGGCTATGGGAAAATCGGGCAATGTGTAAAAACTTTGTGGTGTGCCTGCATTGAAGGTCACATTGGAAAATACATCAAAAGAGAACCCTGACCTGAGAGAAATGTAGAGATGGAGGTATAAAGTTTGAAAGACATGGGAAGTACAAAACAAAGACTGGCAGTGGCCCTTATTATCTTCACTCAAAGCTCTTTCCAACTAGAAAACTCCTCCAAGTTTCTTAATTGTGTGCCTGTGCCATTAAGTCAATTTAACTCTGCATTCAAATGTTCAGTTGTTCTTTTCTCTCCTCTGAGGTGCAGCTGGAGAACCACACTGTGGTCCATAGCTCAGGACAATTTCTATGGTGCATTGGTAGAAGATGGTGAGGAGTTTTCATGGGGGGACTGCAGGAAAAAGAGGTCCTACCTACGCCTTCTTCACCACTTCTCTGGTGTTTACTACCCATGCCAGGTCCCTTGAGAGGTGAACGCCAAAGTACTTGAAGCTCCCCACCTGCTCCACCTTTTCTCCAGCAAACATCAGACTGGTATGTACTGTGTCCTTATGTTTCCTGAAGTCAGTGACAAGCTCCTTTCTCTTGTTGGTGTTGAGATGTAAGTCATTATTTTGGCACCAGGATGTGAGGGCCTGGACCTCCTGTCTGTTGGCTGCTTCATCATTATTGATTATCAACCCCACCACAGCTGTGTCGTCCGCAAACTTAAATGTGTAGTTTGTGTCATGAATGGATTACAGTCATGTGTAAAAAGTGAGTATAGGAATGGACTGGGAACACACTTTTGGGGGGTGCCGGTATTGATGACTCTGTTAGATGAGTACAGGTCTCTGAGTCTCATGTGCTGTGGTCTGTTGGAGAGAAAATCCTTAATCCAGCTGCAGCGGTTGTAGTCCAGGCCCAATGTCAGCAATTTATCCGCCAGCTTGCCCGGGCTGACAGTATTAAAGGCCGAGCTGAAGTCGACAAACAGTATCCTCACGTAAGTGCTGGGGTTCTCCAGGTGTGTCAGTGCAGTGTGGAGCAGACGTGAGGAGGTGTCCTCAGTGCATCTGTTGGTTTTATAGGCAAACTGGTACTGGTCCAGGTCAGGAGGGATGGAGGTCTCGATGTGGTTCATTGTCAGTTTCTCTCTAGTCATGATTATTGGTGTTAATGCAACAGGCCGATAATCATTCAAGCATGTAACTGCTGACATCTTCATCTTTCACTTTACGGTCAGCGGGCTGACCAGCATGGAAAAAGTGAGGATTCAAATGCTGATGATGGCGGGTAACAAAGGCCAAACATA
Source organism: Bujurquina vittata (assembly GCA_015106715.1). Taxonomy (NCBI): domain Eukaryota; kingdom Metazoa; phylum Chordata; class Actinopteri; order Cichliformes; family Cichlidae; genus Bujurquina; species Bujurquina vittata. The sequence continues at coordinate 3,466 of VUQK01039590.1, forward strand.
AAGACCAAAAACAGAATAGAGAACTACTAAAACATAATACTATGAAACTCACTGAAAACTGTAAACTCTAAGGAAACACTGGGGTGAGGGGCCCACAAACAGCCGATGAGACAAAGGACACGTGGAGACTGAAGCAATATATTCACAATGATGATTAGGGAAGTGGAGGCAGCTGGGGATGAGACAAGAAAGCAAAACTAAAAGCAACGCACAATAAACACAAACTCCTAAAATAAAACAGGAAGCGTGATAAATGATCATGGACCTCACTGTGGCAGGCTGGTTATCGCTGGAAAACCAAGGACTGACTGGAGCCAGACAAAAGGGAGCGCACACAGTAGGAATCCACAGACAACAACAGCAAATGATGTGACAGAAAACTGAGAAAACATCTGAACAGAATATAACAGGACACAGAGAACAAAACTGAATACAAGGCAGATGAGAGAAAAAGTAAAACAGAGACCTGGACTAAGACTCATAAGCTTGATTCCAAGACAGAAAGGAGACAGACTAAATCAGAACGTACAAAACAGACACTCTGGGTCCATGAGATAAATGGGGACAAACACACACACGAAGAGACTAAACATACTGTAACACGGAGGGAACACTGAGGGAGGAAATAACCTAAAGCAGAGGGGAGCTGGGAGGAAACTGAGAACACTAAGAGAAAACACAACAATATAAACATTAAATAACCATGAATCACAAAAGATAATGAAATGAACTGACTCATAACACTGGGCGAGCTGACCCAGGACCACGATAACTTATGGCTCAGTCATCTGTTCAGTGTTTGCTGGGTGACGTGGCCTTCATGTGTCACTGTTACATAAAGGCCTCTCAGAAACTGGAGCTGCAGCTGGTCTCCTGTGGGCTCCGACAGCCATCACTGACACGCGTGATGAGTGATCCAGTTTTATTCCAAGAGCCCTGAAAAAGACACCAATCCAGCTGCAGTGCTGGTAAGCATGCAGTGAAGGAGCTGTCCACCATTTCTATGGCTGAAATGAATGCAGCATGACCTTCATTTGTGTTGCAGAGCTGCAGCTGGGAAGTCTTACAGGTTAAGGGTTTAAAGGGTTCTGTGATGATGGCACCAAACCTGCATCATGATTCAAGTTGACTTGAGAGGCATGTACCGGTGCTGGGGAAGGTTTTGGTTACACCCAGGGGAAGTTCAATGATAACAAAGGCTTAGCCAGGCTGAGTGTGATTTAAAATTACTTTCATATTGAAAACTCAAATACTGGTATGTGGCTTATTGAAGAGCAGCATTTGATATTACAGTTATAATATATGTTAATATGGCAGCACAGATATAGACAGAATGCTTATTTTCTAATAACATCTCTTTGTTTTATCTCACAATGGTTACATGATACATCACCCAACCACTGCTACTAGCTACTCTGATTACTGAGCTCTGATTACTGAGCTCTTTCCTGTCTTACCTACTGTCAGTGTGTGCATCCATGCATGCCCAGCCTGCAAGGATGTTCACAGACTGATAAAAATCAGACTTTGTATAATAATAAAGAGACTTCATGTTTACACGCTCCATCCATAAATGAACATATCATTTATTTTCACTAAAGTTTCTTCCTGGATATTTTATTTTTAGCTATGCAACAAAAAATTGTGTGTGTGTGTGAATAAGCATATGCCTGCATGTTGGAGCAGGTAATACAGTAAAGTGATGTCTGAGGATTAAAGAGCAAGCAAATGAGAGTTTTACTCACCTGATGTGTACCCTGAAAGTCGGAAGCTGTCCAGCCTCAGCTGAGCACCGCTGAAGTGTCAGTCTCCCATCTCTGACCTTGTTAAGGAGAGCCTCTGGGCAACATGATCCTCTTCTGGGCTCCTTTGTTACACAAAGGTAGGGGAGCGTGGGTAAATCCATGCTCTCCACCCCCTGTGGCTCAATAACAATTGCCCCACCCTGACATGCCTGTGTGTTAATAAGCTCATCGGTTCTCTTAGATATTTGATTTTACATACAGTAAGTATTGGACCTGAAACTGGAATTTAAGACATCCTAGTTAGGAGGGAGGGATAGATAGATAAGATAGATTAGATACATACATACATGCATACTATTATACAAACTATACTAAGCTGTACAGGGGCTTAGTGCTCTTAAAACAAAACAAAGAATACGGGGATTTGAAGTGTATGATTAGTCCAGTAGTGCACTGTACATATACAGATGTGCAGAGGCAGATGTGCAACAATGCAATTTAGTAATAAACAGCAGTAAAGTGATAAAGTGTCAGATTTACAGAGTGCCAAATTATGTAGTTAACGTCCCTCATTGTGACGCTATATTACTAGTATTATCCTCTGTTTGGATATACTGCTGTGTGATGGGTGACTGTCATTGTCCATGATGGAGAGCAGTTTGTCCTCCTCTCTGCCACTGCAGTCACAGAGTCCAGCTCCACTCTGACCCAGCCTCTCTCCCTGATGCTGCCTCCACAGCACACCACCACATTAAAGAGGATGCTGGCAACTATAGACTAGTAGAACATCTGCAGTAGTTTTCTGCAGATGTTGAAGGACCCCAGTCTCCTCAGGAAATAAAGCCCGCTCTGCCCCTTCCCTGTACAGTGTGTCTGTGCACATCCTCCTGTCAACTCCTGACATACCCGACATGTATATGGTCTTTCTATGCAAGTTGGACATTTTAGATTTTATATAGAAGAAAACAGTTAAATTAATTCAAAACTGACCATTTGTCAAATGTGTGGTGATGCTTTTATATCCCAAAACAAGATCATTGCATTGTTAGAATGTCACTCAGTCATGCAGTGGAGCTGGACAATGTGCAGGCAGTAATGACTAACAGCACTGAGAAATCTTAATAAACACTGGAATACTGAGCACATGTTCAATACTTGTGTTTTCAGTGAGGTCAGTGTGTTCATTGGTGCTGCGCTTCCTCCTGCAGAGGACAGAGGGCGCTACTGCTCAGCTTCTCTTTTTCTAGAAGGAAAGGGACCATATGAGACCAGGTGTCCTGTTTCTACCATCCTCCTATGATTCTACTGGGGGTGTGTGTGTGTGTGTGTGAGTGTGTGTGTGTCACGGTGATAAAGACTGATAATTCTTTTGGGAAAAGATGACTCAGATGTACTGAGGATAACAAAACAAAGTCCTCCAACCTTGCACGGAGAAAGAGAAAGAGAAATCGGAAATAGAACCACAGTGTGTGTGTGTGTGTGTGTGTGTGTGTGTGTGTGTGCGTGTGCGTGTGCGTGTGCGTGTGTGTGTGTGTGTGTGTGTGTGTGTGATGATGGATTTTTCTAGTTTGGAGTGTTCTGCTCACTCAGATGATTGGTTGCTGTGTGGATTCTCAGTGAGCAGTTGTCAACATAAAGATGAGGAGAAAGCAAATTTATTAAAAGGAAATAAGTTTGTTCTGTTTAATGCAGACTGATTTTTTTTCTTATTTTTTCAAATGCCATAACCATGCTGTGTAGCAACTTCAGCAGCGGGTGGTCACGGAGATTAAACTTCTGCAAAGTATCCAGCTGTGTGGGACTATTTAAACTGCCTGATAGAAATACATTTAAAGCATGGATGGAGAGATGCCCCTGAATCACAAACAGGAAAAAGTCAACCGCAAAATCACTTTGTGAAAGGACCTGAACTACAAACACGTACACAAACACTGAGTGTAACAGTTACACTCAGTGTTTGTGTACGTGTTTGTAGTTCAGGTAACTGTAACCGTATTTGACAAGAACTATTAGTACTGCAGTCCCTCTGCAGTAATAGTTGCTTTCATCTGCATTATGCATTAATCACTCCCCACTAACCTGAATAATGAGGTGTTCTGTCAGAGCAAAACTTCACTATAGAGGTCTTTAAACCATCTCATGAGAAATTCTTTTGACTTCACCCACTCCTCTCTGATGAGCCCCCATTTATGTCACAATCCGGCTGGAGACTGAGTCTTGAGAAAAAAATGGGTTCATTTTAAATTACTTGATAAAAAACAGTTGTAACCTAGAGAGCAGAAGAGCAAGAAGTGGTGAGTCTCCAAAGCTGACCTCAGGCATGCCTTAATCCACACCTGGTCAGATGTAGCAGTCAGCACTTAGCAGAGACAGCGCCTGAAACTGTCTCACTGCCTCTACAAAGAGAGTAGGGACTGCAGAGGAGGGTAACAAATTATTAGGGGTCTCCACAGTGGATCATCTGCCTCCATCTCACCCTGTCCTCCTCCACTACATCCATTTTCCTCCTGCCTGGCAGCTCCTCCTTTGTCCAGTACATGCACTTTCCCTCCTCTGCACGTCCTAACAATGTCAGCCTGGCCTCTCTGACTCTCTCCGAGCTTGGTGGATGCAGCGCAGGAGGAGGACATGCTGTGACAGAGGATGACGCTTGGACATGGTGATCCGGGTGATCCCGCCCCCTAATGGGAGCAGCTGGAAGCACAGGAAGGCGTCTCCCTCCCTCCCCCCTCCCTCCCACCGGTGTTACGTCAGCACCGTGCTTTTTTTCCCTGCGCAGCCTCTCTCCAGCTCCCAGTCTACGTGCGGCACCGGACGGCGGTTGTTACTGTTAAGCTGCGCTACCTGGATTATTGTTTGGTTTCTCTGGGGAAATTCTTCCCACATTAACTGTGCTGACTAGTGTAACAGACATGGACACGCTGGCAGGTGAGACGTTAATCATTTTACGCCAGCGTCCTTTTAAAGGTCCGTTTGTTGACTTGTTTGTAGCGCAGCTCAGTCCTCCGAGGCTGTCTCCAATCGTGAAATACTTTTTCGTTATCGGGGAAAACTTTGCGGGATGTGGCGACTTCGTGCTGAATTGGACGTGAAAATCATTATTTCTGCTTCACTGTTCTCTGTAGAATTCCTCTAAAAAGGGAGGGAGACGTTAGTCCTACCGTGATATTACTTTTCTGTGTGTGTGTGTGTGTGTGTGTGTGTGTGTGTGTGTGTGTGGAAACCCACGTTATTTGTAGCTGTAATGTATTAGTGTTATTATATGATGTGTCATAAAATTCAAGTAAGGGTGAGAATTCAGATTTGTTTGGGCTCTTTTTAACTTGGCCTAATATCTTTCTGGATTCTGTTCTCAGAACAGTGGCTGGCTTCAAAGAGCTTTTACATAGTTTGGGAACACTGACACTAACTGACGAAGCAGGACAGACTTTTTCCAGCTGTGTGTCGGACACAGCTGGAAGCAGCCAGGTCCATTACTGAAAGCCTTGTTTAAATAGCCGACTCATGCTTTTCTCTGCCTGTTCTTTTTCTCTTCAGGTTCTCAGTAAATGCAGCCAGACAGCCTGTCCCCACCCCCACCCTGCCGTCCTAACCTTTGAAGTGAGGCCAGGAGTGTGAAGCCTTTTTTCCAACCAGATAAACTCCTCCCTGTCCCAATTGCCACCTTCAAAGCCTCTCCAGCCAAGGATGCAAAAAGCAAGTGGCGCTTGGAAACGCAAATTGTAACCAGCCAAAGTAGATAATCAGATCCTATTAATAATTAAGAGTTGCCATCGTGCAGGACATAAACATGGGGAACCAGTTAACAGAGATGGCTCCTAACACTTCGTTCCTCCCCAGCTTTCAGTCGCTGCATATCGTAGTGATCGGTTTGGACTCTGCAGGGAAGACCTCCCTGCTCTACAGACTCAAGCTGCGGGAGTTTGTCGAGACCATCCCCACCAAGGGATTCAACATGGAGCGGATTAAGGTGCAAATGGGACACTCCAAAACCAACACCACCACGCTCCAAGTGTGGGATGTTGGTGGCCAGGAAAAGCTTAGGCCGCTCTGGAAGTCGTACACCCGGAGGATGGACGGGCTCGTGTTTGTGGTGGATGCAGCTGAGATGGAGCGCATGGAGGAGGCCAAGGTGGAGCTCCACAGGATCAGCCGGTCAGCTGAGAACCAGGGGATTCCTGTGCTGGTTCTGGCAAACAAACAGGACCTGGATGGAGCCATGTCCTCATCAGAGGTAATCTTTGGAACTTGAATACCCTGCTGGTATAGCTTTGGGTACAGCATCTAGGAAATTCCAACCTTCAGTTACTCTGATGCATATTGAGGGGCATCAAAGTGTTACAGTGTAAGAAAGAATTCAGCGAGTCCTCACATGTTAATACATAATTTGGCATCATGGTGGTGCAGCAGCTAGTGCTGAGGTCAATAAAGCGCTGTGTTAATGTATGGTCAGATGTGGTTTGTGGTCTCACCATTCAAAGTGTTTTTAATGGTCAGTACGACTATATAAGTGCCCTTCCATATAAAGTTCAATTTAAGAGTTAGTGAGTGTTTCCACTCATAGACTTTATAGAGCAAGGATTACATCATCAGCTACAGTCCACTGGATGAGGGACTTACTGGAGCAGCAGCTAAAAAGTAAATGGACTGGAATCTTCCAGCCTGAAGCTTCCTGCGTACCTGCAGGAAGTGATTTGCAGCGATGTGGCGAGCACAGAAATTAAGTGATCTTTGGTGACTTAAAGAGACAATGGGTGATATAACTGCTGGTGACAGCAGTGGGTGTGACCTGCAATAAACATTCAGACTAGCGATTAAAGAGACTACCAATGAGATGAAGGCATATTGTTGATTAACCTATGACCTGCTGCAATACGATGATGAATCACTGCTTTACTACTTTACACAGAGCACTTGAACACACAGTTTTACATGGTTACCACCTTTCAAAGACATTAAAGGAACCCTTTTTATTCATAGTTCAGCATCAGTCATTAAACTTCTTAAATATTGATGTGGTTAGTAAGTATGAGAGGGGGTGTTCATCAGTTTCAGCTGCTTTGGTCTTCATGAAATTACCAACAGGTGCACTAGAGGGGCAACAATGAGACACCCCCCCAAACAGGAATGGTTTTACAGGTGAAGGACACTCACATTTTCCCTCCTCATCTTTCTGTTTCTCACTAGTTCTGCATTTGGCTAGGGTCAGTGTCACTGCTGGTAGTATGAGGTCACACCTGGACACTACAGAGGCTGCACAGGTAGTCCAGCTCCTCCAGGATGGTACATCAATACGTGCCATTGCCAACAGGTTTGCTGTGTCTCCCAGCACAGTCTCAGAGCATGGAGGCGATTGCAGGAGACAGGCAGTTACTCTAGGAGAGCTGGACAGGGCCGTAGGAGGTCCTTAATCCATCAGCAGGACCGGGATCTGCTCCTTTGTGCAGGATGAACAGAATGAGCACTGCCAGAGCTACAAAATTACCTCCAGCAGCTACTGGTGTGAAACAGACTTCAAGAGGGCTGCCTGAGGGCTCAACACCCTCTAGTGGGCCCTGTGCTCACTTCCCCGCACCGTGGAGCCTGATTGGCATTTGCCATAGAATGCCAGTATTAGCAGGTCCACCACTGGAGCCCTGTGCACATGTGACAGAGATGAAAGGGTCCAGAGAAGCCGTGGAGAACATGATGCTGCCTGTAACATCATTCAGCATGACCAGTTTGGGGTTTGGTTTTTTTTGAGCAGTGTATACCAAAAGTTGGCAGGGTTCTAGGTAGCGCCTGATTGCCCAGCGCTGCGCCTTGCTGAGGTCGTGCCGGGTTGAGACTGTTTCTGGCCAGAACCCTGAGTTCAGTATAATGCTGATGCATCATGTGCCCAAAGGTTGATGTAACAAATGCTGCACTGTGGATTAAGACATCGTAGACAAGACGGATGATGGCTTCAGTAGAGTGGAGCTAGATTAGCTTTATACAATTGTTCATTGACGTGTGGTTTATATGAGATCAGGTGTGTGATGTCATTGGTCGACTGATCTCATTTTCTTGTGTTTCAGGTGGAAAAGCTTCTGGCCCTCCACGAGCTGAGCTCACCCACGCTGCACCACACACAGAGCTGCTCGGCGCTGAGCGGTCAGGGTCTGCAGCCTGGCCTGGAGAAACTCTATGAGATGATCGTGAAGAGGAAAAAGATGCTCCGACAAAGCAAGAAGAAAAGATGAAGGAATTTCAAGCGGTTACTTTGTGACCACCTGCCTGTCTGACAAGCTTCTTAGCATTTGTGTCTGTGACATTTTGGGAATTTGGTGAATGGGGAAACCAGACTGGAGCCTTGTCAGTCCTCAGATCAGGAGGAATATTTCCAACTAAGTTCAGACTTTGTTCCTGAACACACTTGAACGGACCTGCTTGGTTTGTCGTTGGTCCTCTTTCACTCTCAAAGGAACACCTACAGTGCAGTAGGAGTGACAGCATTGCAATATATGATCAACACTCACCGAAGCACTAACTCTAATGTTGAAGGATACTTTGTATTACTACCTGTGCACCTTGTAGTGCCATCAGACAACATTCCTCTCAGTGTTACGCTTGATTTATAAATCTTTGTTCTGTGGAGTTCGCCCTGCCTCAGATTGAGCAACGCTTTGATGCACCCAATTACAAGAGTACTTTTGTAATTACTCTAGGTTAGAAACTGCCCAGTGTTCAGGAATTGCATTAAAGATGCCAAGCTTATACTGTCACCCAATTCAGGTTGTTTTGTCACCAAGGTGGTTTACTTTGTTTCAGGGTTAGTCAAGATTTTGGTTGTTGAGTTCAGACAAAAAGTTGTTTTTTACAGTGTGTACATACTGCTTTATGAGATGTTAATAAATGAATAAATTATTGAGAAACTTTAGCATTATTTTCAGAGACCTGTGTCTTTATTTTATTCATAACACATCAACACCAAATCACAACAAAAAGTCACCTCAAGGTGCTTTAGATTGTAAGTTAAAGACCCAGCAAAAATGACCCCCTATGAGCAAGCACTTGTAGGAAGGAAAGACAGAAAAGTTTGTCCTGCTTCTTCAGTTAATGTCAGTGTTCCCCGACTATGTAAAAGCTCTTTGAAGCCAACCATGGGAAGGAAAAACTGTGTTTTGACAGGAAGAAACCTCCAGCTGAACCAGGCTCAGGGAGGGGAGGTCATCTGCTGAGACCGGTTGGGGCTGAGGAGAAAGAGGACAAAAGACTAACTGGAAGACAGACAGAGAGTAATGATTGATTAATGATGGATTTTAACTCAAAACTGGATTTAACAGCGAGCCAATGAAGAGAAGCCAATATGGGAGAAACATACTCTCTCTTTCTAGTCCCTGTCAGTACTCTAGCTGCAGCATTTTGGGTCATCTGAAGGCTTTTCAGGGAGCTTTTAGGACAGCCTGATAATAATGAATTACAATAGTCCAGCCTAGAAGTAATAAATGCATGAATTAGCTTTTTAGCCTCTCTGCAAAGCTGCAGAGAGGCGTGTAAGACTGCAACTCTGCTTCCTGGTCTCAACCCTGGGCAGTCAGGATTTAGGAGGGTTAATAAATTTGGCCAGATTTCTAGAAATGAGAGCTGCTCCATCCAAAGTGGGATGGACGCCATCTCTCCTAACAAGATGGACTTTGGACAAAGCATAAATCTTGGTGAGCTTTCTCTCCCATCCCCCTATTGTATTTAAATAATTGATCAAAGCCTCCTGTGCCCACTGGGCCTGCTGCTTAGTCAATCCAATTATCCAGATTGGAGGCTCCCCCCCTGCTGCAACTCAGCTGTTGGAACAAAATTAAGTATCAGGATTAGTGAGTCAACAGAACGGATAGAAAACCCTCCAAAAGTCGAGTGCTTAACGAAGTCTCTGTCTCGACTTGCTTTGGTTGGTCCACTCTTGTTCTTTCTTCTGTCGATGATGGATAACATTTTTCTCTTTGCTCCCATTTCTCATGTCAGAGTTTAAAGCTAGACTCAGTTTGTCAAACTTGGAACAGGGCCTGGTCTATAGCAATGTATAGCATCAAAATAATGTCCATATGAATGCTGGAAGTTTTAGTGTTTAATGTGTTACAGTTTTTTCTCTTATGCACTTCAGGGTAGCAGGGGAGCTGGAGTTATTATGAAACTGTATATGAAAATTTCAAGAACTCCAGGTCAGCTGATGAATTTTTTAACTGAGCCCTCAAATGTCATTGGAAAATGAACAGTATTAGTTTCATGAAGACGCCTTCCTTTATACTACCTTGACCTTTGGCAGTCAGTCATTGCATCGGCGTCCTTGCCATCAGTGTCAAATCATCTGAACCTTGATTTTATTTTTGACCAGCATTTAAAATTCGAATCTGACAGCTTAAAGTTCCTCCAGTTTCTTTCATGTAAGAAACATTGCAAAAATCCAAGCTTTTCTCTCATCCAGTAACATGGAACTTTTAGTATACTCTTTCATTTTCTCCCACCACCTGGTTTTTGTTAGTAGCTGGTGACATTCAGAATCCATTTTAAAATGTTATTAATAACACAATAAGCCCTAAATGGCCAGGCTCCTGCATGTATCCCAGAGCTAATGAGACCCTGTAGCTGCAGGCAGACTTTCAGATCATCTGTTTGGGCATTTTAAAAACCAGAGGTGACTACACATTTGAGGTGATGACACATTTTAGGTTAACTGTGAATGTAAATCAAGTGCACAGAATTTGTGGTTTGTGTGGTCCTTTTACAAAAATGCTGCTATTGCTACATGTACATATCCCCTGACTTGCCCTGTTGGGAAGGCACTCTCATTCCTCCTGCTGTAAAAATGTTCTGACAGTAAATATAATAAGAAATGTAGAAAGTAAAGTAAATCATTAGATCATCAGTGATTCACACACATAAGTCAGATGTTAATAAAGATATGCTGACTTGTTACTGCAGGCTCCATCTCTGTTTCTGCTCTTCCTTGGAGTCTCTGAAGGCCACGTTTCCTTCCTCAGAGCCACACAGTAATTGTAGAGAGCCCTGTGGCTTTTGAGGAGTAACTGCATATCCTTTGGTCCATCTGGGGCTCGGCCAGCTAAAGGGAGGCTCTGGCTTCATGCACAGTTTCAGATGAGACATGCCTTCCAAAAAAGAACTGACTGCATCCCAAGATTATCACCACAGTATAGAGTTAAAGCGTTCTATTAAACATTTCTCATGCTTATAGCTGCTTCCCAGTTCATGCTCATTTGCTCTGAATATTGTTTCATCTATGAGAACTACCAGAGTGTGCTTGCTCATTTCATCCTGAAACAACAGTTGTTTTCTATATTGTCCATATGAACACTGTAATGAGCTCCCGGAGTGTGTGTGAATGTGGAAAGGGGATCTGGCTCTGTCTTCAGGAGTGACTTGCAGGGTAAATCCACAGGTTGAAAAATGCTTTTCAAGGGAGTGACCTCTGTGTTAGATACTCTTCTTGAATGTGAAACATGTCAAGGATTTCAAGTATGTGCATACTTCAGGCTCCTAATCAGACTGCATGCCTATGGTGAGCAATCTGTGCCAGTTTATTTTGCAAGGCTGCTCACTCACTTCACTGGTATCTTTATTAAAATTATAAAGTGAGCTGCTGTTTGGAATTTTTGGTTTGTGGCCAGCCCAAGGGGGGCAGTGGTAGCACTGTTGCCAGCAAAGGTTTCTGGTTTAACCCCTGAGGCCTTTTTGTGTGGCGTTTGTATGTTCTCCCTGTGCCTGTGTGGGTTTCCTCCATGAACTCCAGCTTCCTCTCACAGTCTAATGGAATCCATGCTGGGTTATCTGAGGAGTCTAAATTAGCTGAACACATGTGTGCAGTAGATTAAGTGCTGAGTTACTCCCAGGGGAGCTGAGAGGAACATCAAGGCAAACTCTTAAGGGAAAATAAATGAAATATTGTGTCTGCTTGTTGTGTGTATGATAATCAGAGGTAAAGCTGATCCATCTGACATGTAACAGAAACAACAGCTCTCCTGTTCTCTATGGTTTTGTTCCCTGCTGCCATCTGTCACTGTACACAGTGAGCATGTCAGAGCAGGAAGTGAAATGACGTCAAAGTGCTGCTCCACCGACACAGCCCTGCAGCTCCACACCCACCTGTCAGGTCAATACAGGCGTGGAAAACAGGCTTGTCTGGATATCTAACACCTTCCCTTCAGGCAATGAAACCATCACAGACACACTGAACTTCACTTACTGCTGTTTAGTGGGAAGGCTGACACACCAAAACAAACATTTTATGTATTTATGGGCTTTGAAAAAAAAAACATTTTAATTCTTACTGGGGTGTGGCTCAGGAGGAAGAGCAGATCATCTACTAATTGGAAGGTTGGTGGTTTGATTCCTGGCTGCTCCAGTCTGTGTGCCACTGTATCCTTGGGCAAGAGACTGAACCGCTCTCTGAAGCAACTGTTGGAGTGTGAATGTGAAATAGTTAGCACTTAGCTGCAGAAGGAAGTGCTTGTATGAATTTAACATCTTTAACATCTACAGACCTCTACTGTGTGTGTGTGTGTGTGTGTGTGTGTGTGTGCGTGTGCGTGTGCGTGTTGGAAGGCACATGCTTTTTTATACCAGCTAAAAGACGATCTGTCACATTCGAGACTACCTGCAGGCGACACACAGATGATTGATTTAAGTAGAGGGAATAACAGCAGTCCAGCCAGGAAGTGATAAAAGCATCAATAACTTTTTCCAGGTCTGTTGCGGGAGATGAGGTTTTAAATTAGCAATTACTCTGAGTTGATAAAAACTACTGTTAGTAACAGAACTTATTTGCTTATCTATTTTTAAACTGCTACAAAAAATAACACCCAGATTTTTGACCGCAGCACGACAAATCACTCAGAGTGCCAGAGGAAATGCTTGAGGGGTCAAATTTACCAAAACATATCACCTCACTCCTGCTTTCATTAAAATTTAGGAAACTGTCTCTCATTCAGGACTTTATGTCACTGAGGCAGTTTGGCAGAGGCTCCCATGGATCTCTGCTGTTTGATGGGGGTATAGCTAGATGTCACCAGTGAAACAGTGGAAAGAAATATTATGTTTCCTTAAATTAAACCCTTGCGGTAACATAATGAGAAAAGAATTGGTCCCAGAATGGACCCTTGAGGCACTCCACAAGAAAGCTTTGCTTTGCTTCACGATGGAGAAACTTCTATCAGTAAGATAAGCTCTGAACAAGTCAGAACCATGCATTTGATTCCGACTTCATGTTCTTTGTGGTTCACGGTATCAAAGCGAGCTTACAGGTCTAGAGATATTACAACTGTGGGGCCTCCCAGAGTCAACAGTTAAAAGCATTAAAAGCTCTTCAAAGAGCCGTACAGCTGTGCTGTAACGTGATCTAAAACCTGACTGAAACTTTTCCCACAGTCCATGTAAGCTTAAAAATGTCTAAAGTTGCTTAAAAACAACTAAATCAAGAACCTTGAATAAAAATGGTAATTTAGATATTGGTCTATAGTTCAAGAGAACAGCTGGGCCAAGGTTCTTCTTTTTAAATTAGAGGCTGTACAACTTGAAAGGCAGCTGGAACACAACCAGATTCAAGAGAACTGCTGATCAGAGTGTGCAGAGTTGGTCCCACTGAATCAAAAGCCTGTTTAAAAAGGCGAGAGGCAACACAGTTGAGAATTTACAGGTCTCATATGATGAACCACCTCTTTTAGTGTGGAGACTCTGACAGGCTCAAACTGCTGGGAGGAGGTGCGGATGAGTCTGTTTCAGCCTGAGGTGATGAAGGTCTGAGAGCAGAAATTTTTTCCCACAAAAGATTTTTTTTTTTTGCACGGTGCAGGACAGGCCGTGTGGTTTACATTACAGCAGGGATCAGCGAGTGAATTAAAAACACTAAAAAGAAAATGAGGCCTGTGACTGTTACTTGAAACAATGTTAGAGAAGTAAGCAGACTTTTTTTAAAATATTTGACTGCCTTCTGATCCTTCAACAAACAGTTACGTAGGATCTCTAAGGAGACACGGAGCTTATCCTTTTCCCACCTTCTCTCAGCACGTCTGTACTCACGTCTGAGAGTGCGGGTTGTCTTATCCAGGGCTGGGAGAAAGGTTTAGTACGTTTGGTTGTAAAAGGGGCAAAACAATCCAGTGCAGCAGTGCAAGTAGATATAAAACAGTTAGTGAGGTCCTCAGTACTGAAGCTCGAGCAAAAGTCCAAATTGTTTAAGTCAGAGTTTTAAAAAACAGCACACAAAATCGACAGCACACAAAGAGTTAACCAAGCGCACGGTATGTGCAGAGGATCCTCGATTTATCCCGGAGCTGGGGAACGCTACTGTGACTAAAATAGTCTGATATACCTGAGTCACACATCTCTGTGAAGTTAGAGTCAGTGAGCGAGACAAAGTCTTTAAGCACTCTCGCAACATATCTGAATGTGAAAAGATGTAGACGTAAAAGAAAATTAAAAGATGGTCATATTTTAGTATCAGACCTGTCAGCAAAGTCTCTGATAAAGTCCTTCGTGCATTTTAACCGCACAGCTGCCTGTTAAAGCCAGCTTGTCAGTTCTGAGACAGCAAAATTGTTTTAATAGCAGTTCTCTGACTTTCACTGGTCTTTGTTATTTGTGTGCCAATATGATGTTTGAAACTTATTAAGGCGCCTTTTATTCTATATGATACCAAAACTTTAGAAGCTCATCCTTCAGAGTTCCATCACACTCTTAGTTCATGGGTAGTCACTACTTTAACCATAGTAATGGGACCATTTGGAGACACAGTGGTGCAGTGGTCAGCATTGTTACACCACAGAGCTGTGTGAGGGAGTTTCCATGTTCTGTTAAATGCGCTGCGCTGTATGAAAAAGCTCAGTGTGACTGAGGCTGTAAAGTTCTTTCAGTGGTCTATAAGACTTAGAAAGATGCTGCAGAACTGTCAGTTCTGGTTCAGCTCACACAAGAATCTTAATATGACCACATCTTATTTATAGAAATGTGTACAGCATAAGTTACACAACTTTTCTTTATTGACAAAAGGAAAACTGATGTATCCTGGTTTTCCGCTGGAGCAATGAGTATCTGGGCTTGAGAGGTAAGGGATAAGGGAGCTCGGAGACGGTGAGTTACACTGAGGTGGTGATTTTGAGACTATCTTACCTGGGTGGGTTAGTGATTGAACGGAGGAGAGGTATGTCCCAAGGAGGGGTTGTTTCTTCTGGGAGGGCGTGCAGGCAGGCAGGTAAGTGGAAGATGAACCGCGAGGAGGAGGAGACAGCTACTGCGGATGCTGAAGCTGGGTGGCAGCTGCTTGTAGAGATCACTGTTTACCACCCTGTAAGGTGGGGTGGGCAACTCTAGGCCTCGAGGGCTGGTGCCCTGCAGGTTTTAGATGTGTCCCTGATTCAACACACCTGAATCACATATAGAAGTCATTAGCAGGACTCTGGAGAACCTGACTGCATACTGAGGAGGTGATTCAGCCATTTGATTCAGTCGTGTTGGATCAGGGACACATCTAAAACCTGCAGGACACCGGCCCTCAGGGCCTGGAGTTGCCCACCCCTGCTAGGGCTGATGAGACCTGATGGAAAGCACATGGGGAGCCCAGACTGGGAGGGGGGGCAGGTGGCCACGAACCACCTGGACTCAGAATGTGGTTAACTCGGTGTGCATCGAGGTGGCTGCTGAATTTAAAATATGAATCATGTTTTGCTTTGTTTCCAATTTTCTTCTCTCATATGAATGTGTAGAATAAAGGCTTGTTTATGATTAACCTTTGACAGACTTACAGTCTCATTAAGTTACAGTTATCTGAGTACACAATGTGATGAACTGACTGAACTTAGTGGATCACCCTTTGTGACACACACACATATAACTGTGTACCTCTTCAATTCAGCTGATACTATTCACATAATGAGATGGAAAGGTTCTTAGATAGCAATTTTCTACTCAACACGAGCAAACAAAGCACTTTAAACCCCGTGTCTCATTCACACAAACACTTAATAGCTAACATTTCACCACACACACACACACAGAGACATATACACGCCGTGGTTCTATTTCTGATTTCTCTTTCTCTGTGCAAGGTTGGATGACTTTGTTTTGTTATCCTCAGTACATCTGAGTCATCTTTTCCCAAAAAAAAAAAGATCAGTCTTTATCACCATGACACACACACACACACACACACACACACACAGGGAGACACATCGCATATACACACCATGGTTCTACAGTACCTTGCGAAAGTATTCAGCCCTCTTGAACTTTTCAACTTTTGCTACATTTCAGGCTTCAAACATAAAGATATAAAATTTTATTTTTTGTGAAGAATCAACAACAAGTGGGACACAA
>VUQK01039591.1:0-15221 GCA_015106715.1 Bujurquina vittata
CGCAAGGAGCCAAAAAAAAAAAAAAAAGAAAAAGCCGGGGGAAGGAGGGCCGCTGTCTGTCCCACCGTCTTCCACAGCACCGGGCATCCCGACGCTCTGCGATCCGGAGCCAGACGCGCACCAGGCGGAGGCGAGGCGCTTCAGGAAGCCGCCGCTCCCTTTCGCACCGGGGGGATTCTGGACTACACCGGACACGGCCCGAACAGGACAGGATACGGCGAGCGTTTAGGTCTCGGTGGGACATTTTACACCATTTATTGGAGCCTTGCAGTGCTCCTCCGCATCCGGCAGTAGCATTTAATAGGCTGCGAGAATTGTTATGGCGTTTATGAGCTCTTATCTTATTACAAACCATTAGGTCTTCCCTAGAATATCAGCCGTCCATAAAACCTCCAGTCCCATCATTATGCTGTTACATAAAGCGCGATGGACTCGGAGTAAACACAAGGAGCAGGTCCTGATTGTTTATGTCCACCGCCTCATGTTGCTGCTGAATCCCAGAGGCTGCTTTATTGTCACAGTTGCAACTTAATTCGCAATAAACATTCAAAACAAATACACTTTGATTTCCAGGACCTCAGAGGCAGAGGAAGGGAAGCAAAGCTCGCTGCACTAGCCGAGCAGCGCATCATCATCCCCGGCGTAGGACTGGCTGTCGAGTCGCATGGAGAAGAGGGTAGGTCTGCTGAATTTTTTATGACTGATTTAGACCCGAGCCTGTCTGGGATAGCATCATTTTATCACTGCTGAGAAGTAATTAGAAAA
Source organism: Bujurquina vittata (assembly GCA_015106715.1). Classification (NCBI taxonomy): domain Eukaryota; kingdom Metazoa; phylum Chordata; class Actinopteri; order Cichliformes; family Cichlidae; genus Bujurquina; species Bujurquina vittata. The sequence continues at coordinate 766 of VUQK01039591.1, forward strand.
AAACAGTCACAAAGGGAGCGCATGGCAGGAAATCCTCTGTGCTTTTATTAAAGAAGGAAAAGGCCCGGCGCGACCAGCAGCTGATGTTTGAAGGAAAAATTAAGAGCAGAAAAATAATTTTATACTATTAACCTCTTCAGAAAATTGTCTGTCTACGCCACTAAATGCTGATATATATTTTTTTTAAAAGCAGCTTTATGATGATGCACAAAACTTTTAAACCTTCACCTTCAGCAAGCCAACGCGAGTCAAAATTCACTTTAGTTTTGTGGGATGTTGCGAATAACTCGCAATGTGGAGACCGTAAAAGGACACGGTTTTATTATTGCGCACAGACTGATGTCAGTAAGGTTTCGAGCGCAGGTCATTAAGAGGCAGAGAAGCGGAGCTGCAGCGCTTCAACTCGGTAAGTAGGTCAGGAGGCTTGGTGGTGGTGGTGGTGGTGGTGGAGGTGGTGGAGGAGGAGAAACAGGCTGACGGGCAGCAGGCGGACTGAGACCTCTGAATGTGGAGATGTTCGGCGCAGACAGAAAATCACTGCTGTGTGAAGAGAGCAGCAGGGGCCAAACATGCGCAACCCAACAAAACAGCGCTCATAGAAAGAAACGGAACAATTTCAAACTGCAGAAATAGATGCTTGCTGTGCACCCTGGGACCTCTTTAGATTGGTGTGCTTCAGCGCGCCATGCAGTCAACTTTGACTTGTTTTTTTTTTTCACTTAGAATTTGTACAATTTCAACACTGACTGATACAGAAAAGTAAAATAACAAACCAAATCAAATCATGTGGGAATTACCGGTGTCCTTGTTAAAAACACGCCTTTGGCGCAGTTGTTTTGTGGCGCTCAAATCAATAATCGATCATCTGCAACAGGTACTGGGATTTTACCTTCAGGAAAATGTCCAGTATTCCTTTTTGGAAAAGGGAGTTGCAGCGAGAGATTTTCACCCTTTAGGATAATTTAATAATTTCTTTAATTTCCAAAATAGAAATATGTATCCGATATCTGCCCTTTTTATTGTGGACGTTTTTCGCCCGCTGGTTCTTCGTCACGCTTGTAGTTGCTCTGTTTTGTGAGTGCAGGGACATTTTGAGATTTGCGCCGTTAGTCTGGAGATTTTGACAATCCTTTCAAATAGCTATGAATCCCGAACAGGGTTAAAAGCTTTACGCATTTAAATTGCTTGTTGCGTGTTTTCAACGCCACTCTTTGGAATCTAGGAAACTGTTGGCATGCTCAGTCGAATGCGCTGCACGTTTTGACAGAAAATTTGGATCCTTTTGTCACCTTTACGTTCACATACTTTCTGACATTCACGAAGCAGCGTCTGGACAAAGTTTCCTCTTTTACAAAACTTGACGTTACTGTGCCACATATAAACGGCTCTGCAGGGCTTTAAAGAGCCAAAGTCCGGATATGACACTGCAGTAAATGCAAACTAAACTCGCCCTTTAGGCCACTTCTAACTTTTTCCTAATGAAAATGTTGTTCTGCCATCTGAATCCTGTTTACCAGCTCCGTGACTTTAAAAAAAAAAAAAGGGAACATTCGCGGAATTCGTCATCTTGTCGTTTTCGCTTTGATCCGCTTGACGCACGGAAACTCGATAGGGGCCGTGCGTAAAGAGAGACGCGCAATCCGATAGCGGTGATTGTGTTAATAGCCAGCCTCCATAAAAACTAGAAGGTGTCCGGGGACAGGGCCTCAGAGCAGGTGCTTTCTGTGATCCCGGTGGCCATATGGGAAGCTGAAATGCAACAATTTGATAAGGCATTTAGGACAGTGGTTCCCAAAGTGGGGACCTCCAAGGGGTCCCGCAGAGGGGTTTCCGGGAAGGCAGTGCATGCGCATGAAGAGCAATAATTTAATTTCTGTTTCATTATTTTATGTAATTCCCAGAGGTTAACACTGAGGGAGAGTAATTGCTTTTATACGAGGTTTCACTCTCTCACCCCTTGCACCTTATCTGCTCATGCTCTCCACATATAACATCAAAAAGGACCTCGAACTGGACACAAAAATACAAAAATGTGCTAATTCTTTAATGACTCAAATCTCTACTTGAGCTTTGCATTTATGTAAATTATAAAACCTTCTTTTGCAACCTGCTTAGGGAGTAGTCTGCTCAGGAAAAAAAAAAAGCACATCGTACATTTTATGACTTGGTTAAAATAACACTGAAGTTAAAGGTTTCAGTGCCGGGGTCACCTGTCAGGTGCAGTCTGTTTGTGATCACAGTGGCCTTGTGGGACTGCCACACGAGTCCCTTCTAATCCAACACATCCAGAAGCAGAACTGCTGACCTCAGCAGCGTCACCTTTGAGACAGAAAAAAGTTAACGCCATAAAACACACAAGAGTTATGTGTGTATTCGTGACATATACTTTGAGGGTGTGTGTGTGTGTGTGTGTGAGCGGGCCTCAGCGGGGGCTGTCGCACAGCACGGCTCCTGTCTAGGCTGAATAATGGCAGCATAGGAGACTGCATTAGCAGCTACAGGCTTGCCGTCTTCCTTCAAAGATCTTGTTTCCATCTTTTCTCATCTCTTCCTCTGAACACACAGACAGTAAAAATGAGGAAAACTGCTTATTTATACCGATGGCTATACACTTGTGCTGCTGCTGCTGCTGCTGGAGGGCTTTCGTAAGTGTTTTGTAATCCCGAGTTTGGTAGACTTTCCTGAAGTAGCTACTCCTTATGCTGAATTGGAAACAAAAACATTTGTTTCCTCATGGACACTGTAATCGGCACATTATATCAACCTGCAGTGACTCGGGTTCTTGCGCAGCTATTAAATGGGACAGTTACTTTTAAATTAACTAGGATTGAAATTAAATACTAGTTTTAGGGGCACTAACACACAAATGTACAATGTGAGTAAGCGGTAATTTTACATGTATATAAATGGCAGCACAAACACAAACATGCAGATAAAACCTAAATCTGTAACTGCACATCAGTTCATGCCACTGGCAGCTCAACCACATAATAAAATCGCAGCATGATTCGATGTCAGACAGCCACAGATGTCCAACGTGTCTCGTGTTTTCTGTTTTTTCATCTAATTGTCTTTCAGTATGAAGAGCTGGTGCACTACTCAGGGTCAGAGGGCATGTCTGTGGGGGGATACGGGGACGATGTCAGGGGGCTTCCTCCCCCGCAGTACGGACCCACCATTCCTGACTCCCTCAAACACCACAAGGACCAGATCTATGGGTAAGCATGTATCAAAAATATTTGTGTAGCTTTCCAGTGGCTAAAAGCAGTTTGAGCCGCATGTGCACTCTTGGCCGATTCAAATAAAGTATATGTTTGTGCTGAATATGAAAATATATATGGAGTGTTTATAGCTCTCTGCTACAGAAATACTAGGTTCAAAGTTTCTTGTTACACTTGTATCATGTGGACACTATGTCAACTGTGACTGCGTTTATGTATAGTTTGTTAACTATATGTGTGTGTGTGTGTGTGTGCAGTCACCCACTGTTTCCACTGCTGGCCTTAGTGTTTGAGAAGTGTGAGCTGGCCACCTGCTCCCCTCGAGACTCCACCTCCCTCTCAGCAACCTCCCACCTCCCCGGCATGACCAATCACAGTGACGTCTGCTCCTCCGAATCCTTCAACGATGACATCGCTGCCTTCGCGAAGCAGGTGAGTGACGACCGTGGGGGTCAGAGAGCAAGATGTCAGCTGACGTCGAGTTTGTTTTCAGATTTTTTTTTTTTTATTTTTGTTGCAGATTCGTTCAGAGAAACCCATTTTTTCTTCCAATCCCGAGCTGGACAATTTGGTAAGATGCACCAAAGGAACATCACACTTTAGCTCGCTTTTTAAAAATGACATTATGGGATATGGCTCCATAATTGAACTGCATCCTCCTCTCCTCAGATGATCCAGGCCATACAGGTTCTTCGCTTTCATTTACTGGAGTTAGAGAAGGTTGGTGGGACTGAAAGTTTTTTTGTTGTTTGTGTTATGATGGCTTAGAATAATCTTTTCATATTTTTTTAAAGAAATGGGAGAAGGAAACTAATTAAGCTGTAAAAGGCTTATACTTATTTTCTTTCATTTGAAAAAAAAAAAAACTGCCCTTTAATGTAACAATTAAGAAAAATTTACTTAAAAAGTTGTATGATTGGTTATTCACAAACTCTGCAAATAAATCTGTTTCCCAAGGTGCACGACCTGTGTGATAATTTTTGCCATCGCTACATTACCTGTCTGAAGGGCAAAATGCCCACAGACCTCGTGCTGGATGACCGGGAGGGTGGCTCCAAGTCTGACATGGAGGACTTCACTGGGTCCTGCACCAGTCTGTCAGAGCAGGTGAGACACTGGATGTTCAATACGCATGCTTATCACATGGCCATGTGTGTCCATTGAGAAACCAGAGTAGTGCCCCAGTGTTTCCCCTGTGCTGGGAGTTCCTCATCTCACCTCCGCCCTCCATCTTTGCCTCTCCCTGCAGAATGCGTCGTGGTTACGAGAGCCAGATGAATGTGCCACTACTCCTCTGGGAACACCAGGCACCTGTGGCTTGCCTTCACACAGCACGGCAGACAACTGTAGTGATGCAGGTACGCAAAGATCCTTGCCGCACAGTTATCAAAAACAAAGTTATCTATGCGGATAGAGTGGTAAAGCAAAAGCATCAGTCTGTTGTGAGCAGAGGAAAGTTTGTGTGTGAGACCGCAGGCTTTCGACAATATCATATCTGTATTATTTACATGACATCAATATTTCATGTTAAACGTATCACGGTTAATGGTTAAGTTTTCTTTATGCGCCACAAAACACTGCACTGCAGTGGCGATTCAGACGGGGAAAAGAAGGCTCATACACTCCCTGTTACACATGCATTGTGTACTATAAATAGGCGAATAATTGTATATTTGAAACAAGCCAATAATATGCATAACAACTGCTAAATGTACTGATAATCAATGAATCACTTCAGGCATTCTCAAGCCAAAATGATAAACATCTGCTTTCAGCTTCTCAGCTGCTGTTTTTCTTTCATAGCACTAAATATTTCCAGTTTTGCATCTGTGGGTGGACAAAACGAGCCGTTTCATTGCAATAAATCTAGAAAATGAACCCTCTCACAGTCGTAAAATTGATATGCACAGCAGTTACACTATCGGTAATGTAATAGGTGTCATGAGTTTGGTTTTTTAAAGCACAAAGTATGTGTTTAAAGCTGACACATTTGGGCCGTCTCAGGTCAAATACACTGAGTTTAGCGGCTTGCACGTGTTGGAACAGACGGTGGTGGACAGTCATTTAGGAGATGATGATTCCACGGTCTGCTTGCAGGCGATGGTCTTGATGGAGGAGTGGCCTCCCCCAGCACAGGTGAGGAGGACGAGACGGACAGAGACAGGAGGAACAACAAGAAGAGAGGGATCTTCCCCAAAGTGGCCACAAACATCATGAGAGCTTGGCTCTTCCAGCACCTGTCGGTGGGTTGGCTTTTCGATGTTCCCGCTGCATCAAAGTTAATTATTGCTCTTGAAAATATTGAATTTGCATGGTAGTTAAAGCCGTCCTTCCAGACTAGTAACCAAACAAAGAAAGTCTGTGCAGTGTAATTAGTGAAAGAGAGGATTTAGCATGGAACAAAACGTCACTGACAAGAATAGACAGAGGGGTGAGGCGAGTGTATAATAGAGGTCAATTAAATTAAATGAAAAATCTGGGATTAAGTGATTATGTGAATATGCTCGCTGATGAATAATTGTGGACGCGATAGAAATGGAGTGAGTAATTGTTGGTGAGGTGCTTAGATTGGTAATTAGCTACTAAATGAGGCAGGTCAAATGTTGCTTCACTCCAATTATTACAGTGTGAGTTAGAGAGAGATACCGAGATGGAGAAGAGGGGGTGATGAGGGTGAAAATGGGAGTGCAGATGTGCGCTCAGATGGAAGGTCATCAGTATTCAGACCGAGCGGTCACATGCATTACTTTACTCTAGACTTAGGCTGATTCTCCCAATGATTTTTTCATGTATTTACTTACACACACAAAGAAAAAAGCCTCAGACATCACACCACACAGTCTAGAGTGCTGCGTGATGCCTTTAACCCCGGGTGTTTTCCTTCAGCATCCGTACCCATCCGAGGAGCAGAAGAAGCAGCTGTCACAGGACACGGGACTGACCATCTTACAGGTCAACAACTGGTCAGTGCGCTCCTAATCACTTCACTTATTCAGCTTATCAAAGTTCAGTTAAAAGTTTAAATGTATAGTCAACTTTCAAATGAACAGCAAGGCTGCTGGCATTAGAGCTGGGTGCAAATATTAACTGTATTTTAGAATGAGATGCATTTTTATTGTACACACAAAGTGCCTGCAGATGACTTGTTTTGCAATTTAGTGCCCAATTTTCCTTTGTCCTATAGTCACGCCCCCTTAGGCTCCACCCCTCTGCCATTGAACATCTCTTTAAAGCATGGCAGGGACAACTTTTTTTTTCTGTTAGCCAACCCAGAGGTTAGCATCACGCTTGATTTTCTTAACACAAAGCCAGTGCTTGGTTTTTGGATCATCACAGAGAATAAGCGCCACGAAAAATAAAAGTGAGGGTACAAACTGCACCACAGTCGCAATTACAGTGACCACTATCGAGCTTCTGGGTCCGGCGTGATAATGTTGATTGTCCCTGAGAAGTTTGCAGAAGAAAAAGTAAAAAAAAAAGTCTAAAAATTGTGTTAACCACAGACCTTATTTCATCTAAGCAACACAACCTGTTGTATTGTGTTGACATCATGTTGCTGCATTTGTGACTTTTCCCTGTAAATGTTTTTATTCCATTAAGTCCCAAATGATTCTTTGTTCAGTTGAAAAGGCTTTAAGAAAATAAAACAAAAGAAAAAAAAATATGAAAATTGAATATTGGAGAGTGCATTGTTTCCAAGCTGCAGTGAAATGTGATTCATGAGCTCCATGTTCATAAAATTCAAAAGTAAATCCCTATCCAATAATAGAATTATTTAGTGCTCACATATTTCCTATTCACTATCTGAACACACAGACACGCACCGACTGAATACACACACGTATGCACACATGCCCATTTCCACGTTGCTGACTAAATAGTTCTCTCATAACGATGCGCGTTCTGTTCCTCAGATTTTTAGATGCAAACTAAGCACAAAACGTGTGTGCCAAATAATACATTCTGTCATTTCACATTGTTCGTCTCTGCGACAGCATTTGCACACAAACACACACACACACACACACACACACAGCCCCAATCAATGCAGATCAATCAATTATCACAAGCGCGATCAATACGTCCTCTGCCCTAATGCTGATTTACTCTGTCCTCTGAAAGGGTTAAGTGGTTGTAAAACGGAAAAGGTTAATAGTCTCCCGGTCAGTCTTTTTCTCCACTAACGGGTGTCCCGCTCGCTCTTGTTCTCTCCATGTGAACGCATTCTCAATGGCAGGTTCATCAATGCCAGGAGGAGAATAGTCCAGCCGATGATTGACCAGTCAAATCGCTCAGGTCTGTGTTTAATCAGTCCCTCAGCAAACTTCAGTGTGTATATATGAGTGTGTGTCTGTTGTACGTTTGTGTCTGAAGGTATCTGTTGCCTCACAGGTCAGGGCGGTCCTTACAGCCCGGAGGGCGCGGCTCTTGGGGGCTACGGGCTTGACGGGCAGGCCCACCTTGGGCTTCGAACAGCAGGTACGAGAGCCTGCAGGGGAATACTATGACATGGTGATAACAGAACCTAATATAGCTTATTGTGGCATTAAATACTGCATGACATTCTTTACTAGGAACATAAACGCAATAGTTTTATTTTGACAGAGTCCCACATATGCCATTTTGCTGCTGAAAACACTCATTAGGGCACCAAATGTACAGTTATCCATCTCTGAAAATAGTCCCCAACAACTGCAGTGCCCAGCTGAATCATTTGCACTTGGTGGTGGTTTTTTCTTAATGAAAATATTGTTTGTGATTTGTAGCTTCAGTAGGAGGATTTGGTTTTGGCACAAAATGAAAATTGGAAGTTGAAAGTATTAAAAGATGTTAGTTTTGAGTTTGTTATAGAAGTTAGTAGAAGTCCTCAATCATAGAAAATTACCAGCAATGCTCTTTGAGTCCACTTAAAGTGAAAACAAAATTAGAAACACAAGAGATCCTTGCCAAATCTAAAATAAATAAATAAATTAAAATAAAAAAAGTGGTGCATATAAAATATTATTAAACAATAAATATGATATAAACATATTTTCATTAAATACAAACAGAAATAAGCAGTATAAGCATAGCTACGTAATGACTCACAAGTTCTTTAGAGGCTGTTTGTTTTCTGTTTCTGGTACAAGAAAATGTGCAATATGGGGAAAGATGTTCGCTGATGTTGTAAAGCCTGGGATTTAAATGTATGCCCACATTGAAATACTGAACACGGCCTAAAAAAACGCTGTTAAAAAAAACACAGCAGCAGTGGGTCAAACAAATGCTGTGCAGTAAGACATTGTTTAAAAGCTGCATAACTTTATTTCAGGTCTGACTGGGATGTGTCCCGACATACAGAGTAGTGCAATTAATTATTATCATTTTTTTTGTAGCTTTAAACTGATGCAAACTTCAAAGGTTTCAGCTGCTTCGGTTCGCTGTAAATTTTAATCACAGATTTTAATTTCTGTCTAAATTAAAATTAAATTGTGCTTCAGGTTCAAATCGTTTCCAGTGTAACTCTTATTGAAGACAGACAGAAATACTCGTCTGTAATTCTGCATTTTGCTGGAACCTTGTAAATATTCCACGTTCTTGTCCCGCCAGGTCTCCAGGGAATGTCTTCCCTGCAGGGTGACTATCCCGGCGCTCTTCTGTCCCAACCAGGCTACCCTCCCCACCCGGGACCGTCCCTCCATTCTTACCCGGGCCCACACCCTCACCCAGCCATGCTGCTCCACCCGCCGCCACACGCACACCCCGCAGAGCCGCTCCTCACCCAAGGACTGGACATACACGCACACTAGCTGTGGGAGGAGCTGGCGTGTATATGTGTGTGTTTGTGTTTCTGCGTGAGGGAAAATAACTGTTTGAATGTGTGTATGTGTTTGGAGGGATATATATGCATGTGTGTGTGAGTGTGTGTGTGTGTGTGTGTGTGTGTGTGTGTGCGCGCGCGCGTACGTGTGTGTGTGTGCGCGGCTGAGTATGTGTAATGAAGGTACACTATTTAAAGAAAAAGACACATTTCTCCAAAAGTTTACATTCCCCACTGAAAGACACTGACCTCAATGTAGCTGTCCCACTCTTCAACACACACACACACACACACACACACACACACACACAAAGTCAACATAAACATGACACATACGCGTCAGTCTGGACCCACAGGTTTAAGCCATACCTCTTTCAGAGTAGAAGTGCTTCCTCCTCTTTAAATGACTCCACTGTGTCCTGTGGGTGAGACATATGCTTTAAACTACACTTCCCATCATGCCTGCTGAACAACAGGAAGACACTGGATCGGATCTGAGAGCCCGGGCATTTAGCACGGTACATGAACTTTACTGGATGGGGCTCGGTCCTGTGAGCACGCCTTCTTCACTACTCACTGTCTTCCTACACATGGTGACTGTCAAAGATTAGCACACACACACACATTCACACGCACACACACACACACACACACACCTTCACACACTTTATTTAAAGCTTTGTTTTTTTTTAGTTTTTTTCTTATTCTATTTTTATATTTATGTGTGCCACTCCAGGCGGATGCAGCTTGATGTGAGTTTGTTGAAATATTAGTGCTCTTCCTCAGCATGAAGCTAAACACAATGAATGACTTCCAGTCTGCCTCGCTCTCGTACCACTGACCTCCTTAAGACGCCTGCAGGTGTCCGTTACCTTAGGATCTTTTCCTACACACACACACACACACACACAAAGACACACACACATGCATACACCGCTGCAGCAAACACTACACTGAAAGCCATTGCAACACACACGCACACATGCGCGCACGCACACACAAAATCTTCTGTAAGCATTTCTATTACAGTGTTGTCTGTCATGGCGGTGTGTGAGGGGAGCTGCAGCCAAAGGACTCTTTAAACATTCGGCTCCCTCTTCACTCTGCTTGGACTGCTGAAATACTTCTGAATGATGATGATGATGATGATGATGATGATGATGGGAATACAGTTAAAGTATTAAAATCTTTTTTTATAAGACTTGTCAATTGTCATCTTTGTGTTGTGCACTAACAACAAGCTTAACATTGATCACATGCAGCATGAAAGGAAGAGTTGATGTGAGGGTGGATTGCAAAGTAGCTTGCAGATGCGTAGCAACTGCAAGCAGGCTATAATTGGGCTTTTGGAGGAATGCACAGTATTGGCTGAGAACCCCTCTCTGTGGGCCCTCCGTAAGCAGATACATATGCAACTGCAGTATAATGAATTAAGCAGAAAGCAGCTTAAAGATGTGCAGAAAGGTATGAGGTCAGTCAGCCTGGTCACTCTTTTAAAAATGATCTGGCCCTGCCATTAGACAGAGGAACTTGCTAATTAACTATCGAAAGCTCCGCGATGCAATTGTAGTTTGCGAAACAGAAACATCCAGAAACAGAGAAGGTTGGAGTTCCTCAAATGCTGATTTATATGTTGGCCTCAGCCATAAACTTTTTGTTGGTAGACACATACGCATATGGGAGGCAGCAAAACTAATGCAGCCCAAGAAGGAAAACATCCTGTGTGATTTACAATAATCCAGTGCACTTAGAAAAATTTGAACTCCTGAGGCACTCAGACATTCATAACAAACATCACAGGCGTTCACTTTTGCAAAAACCTTTTCTTGAAAAATGATGTAATCTTTCTCCTTTATACAGCCATAAGTCACGTTGGTGTCCTCTGACTATCTGTTTATCTGATGGAGGCCACGGGCTGCAGCTGCAGTCATCTGTCACACCGGCTGGATTATCACATGGAGTGGAAAAGTCCGAATTCTTACATGTTTTATAGCACAGACGAGAGCTCACATTCTTCTATCCTATCGGTTTATGCCATATATTTAGTGATATCTCCAGCAAGCACAAGCACTTAAAACTTCAGCAGCCTCTACATTTTCACACCTCACTTTCTCCCTGCATGCACCGTATCCATAACCTTCACCTCTCTTCTGCTTTGCACCCCTTTAGGCCCCCAGCTTGCATACATAATTACACCTTCTGCAACATCCTGTGACAGCGCCCAAAGGACACAACAAACACGTAATACCCCATCCATGCCCTACCCCCATTTGGCCTGGAGTAGATGAGGAGGTGTGTGGGGGGGGGGTTCAGGGGCCAGAGTTCATTCAGAGGTCAACAGGAAATGGTCGTTCCTCCTGGCACCCAGGTCCTGACCTCAGAACCCCTACACTTTTCTTTTCTCTTTGGCCCTTCACACACTCCCTCCTTGGCCATGCTGGTCACTTTTACTCTTTCACCCCCCTGACAGGCTTGTTTGCCTGATAATCCCTGTTTCACAACGCTGTCATGTAAAGCAGTTCAGCCACATTTGTGTCAGCATGACCTCTGAAAACTTACCACTATTTTTTGTACTGGTTTTGAAACAGCTCCACCACATTGCAAATGATCCACACATTAAACCCTAACATGCACACTAAAGCCTACACACACCGTCCATCACACTGTCTGCTCAATCAGACCAAAAAGTTGGCCACAAAAGAAAAAGCAAATTTCCACCAGGCACATAATTCACGTAATTTGTTACTCACTTAATTAGATTACAAATATTGGTCTACACGTAGGTTTCATGTCTTCTCTCTCAAAAAGAACTGTCAAAGGCGTGTTTGGAGTCTCTTAGAAACAGTAAATGCCACATTTAGCACTACAAACCTTAACCAAATTCATGGTATCTGTGCTCAAGACATTTTGGGAAATATACTTTGATTTTCAAATTAGAACATTAAGGCCTCTCTCATGTCGTTGTGATGAATTTGAAGGTTCTGTAAGCAGCAGGTCAGTTTAGCATAAAGCAGTGTGTGTGGGGCGGGCATGTCCTTACAAAAACCTGAGTGCATAAACATGTCTGTTTGCTTAATGTTACATATTTAGCTGAAAAAAAAAAAGACTGCAATATCAATGCTGATTCATTTTACCAGCAAAACAGCTAATCAGTTCTCAAACGACACAATGTGTTTATAATCTATAAAAAAAAAAATCACATATTTGCCCCCTGAGTATCGGGCAAAAAAAAAACAAACAAAAAAAAAAAACAGCGAGAAATAATCACATACATCAGTGTACTCACTGACACATCATTCATAGACATAGATTCAGGTTGTGATTGGCTCAGATCAAGCAGCAGCTTTTTCTCGCACCGGCACAGACTCCATTAGAGGGTGGGAATAACACTGTGTAAAATCTTTCTTTCTGTTGACAAATGGAACGAAAAGAGAAAAGAAAAACACTGGGATATATTTATGAGCATGTGCGGTTAGAGGAGAAAATGTGCTGCAGCCTGTGGAGGTGGGGAGTGCGGGACGGCAGTAGATTATTCAGCCTTACGGCATCACAAATCAGATAGGCATGCATTTTTTTTAATGAATGAAAGACATTTTGTAGTGAATATTTATTTTTTTGATTAATAAATTCATATTAGATTCAACTGTTCTGATTGCTATTGCAGCACCAGTACAATTTTAGCTCTTTATACATACTGCTGCACCTCCCTGTCTCCATCATTTCAAGACTACTCGTGAGTTTGACCATTTAGGCTATTGAAGCAAAATGAACGTGGAAGTGTGCACACCTGTGTCTATAGCTTCATGAATATGTGTGCATGTGTGTGTGTGTGCACACGCATTAACATCGTACAGCTTCATTGTAATATAAAGTCTGTGTGTGGTTGAGCAAGAGAGAGAGAGAGAGAGAGGAAGAGGAGGAGGAGGAGGGTTACTCTGGTGGTCATTAATCATTCAATTACACACCTGTCAGAGTTCAGACAAGTAGGAGAGACGGGGAGGGGGAGGGAGCGAAAGAGGGAGAGAGAGGAGTAGAGAAAGAGAAAGGAATGGAGGAATGCAGAGGGAGAAAGGAGGAAGAAAGGAGAGAGGAACTGAGGGAACAAGGAGGGAATGCTAAAGCTCCACAAGGGTCAAAAAGAGAAAGAGAAAAGGAGAAAGTTTTATTGTGACTGTGTGAATGAGCTGTGAATGAGGGAAGCTGCTGGACGGTGACAGCCAGTCAGAGGCTGCAGCAAAGACAAAGGCTCTCGCATGCGTTATGGAGGGACCAGTGGCATATGAGGATAAGGAGGAGCTCAACAGTAAAGATGCAGTCAAACTAAAACAAATCCATCCAAAGGTCATTCAGCAGGACCGCCGAGCTCAAAGTGAGACATTACAAGGTGCCCTGTGAGAGTTATGAAAACCAGACATGCAGGACAGCACAGAGGTTTAATATGGCATAGTTATTGAAATCTATTTTTGTTGTTTAAAATCCCATAAATTGCCTTACTGGCTCGATTAATTTTGATTTTTATTAGATAAGTGGAGGAATGGATGGATGGATGGGAGAGGAACTGAATGACACTTGTTGTCACTTTACGTATTGATGGTGAGTGCAATACTCACCATCTTCTTTATTATATGTGGGCACTTGTTTTATTTTTTTTTACAGTGTATGTAGTTTGTAGAAGTTCTATTTTTATATTTTAGAAAATGTGACTTTCTAAAGCATGGCACTGAACAGGAGTGGCCCTCCATTCTCATTGTACATTCTGTATAATGACAATAAAGGCATTCTATTCTAATCTTTTCTACTCTAATCACTTCTATGGGTGGATGGATGGAGGATTTTTAAGGGAAAAATATCCCTTTTTTAATATTAAAATATTCTTACAGATTAATGGGCATTCTTTATGTTAGAAGACATGAATGAATTTGACATGTATTTTTGTATTGTATTGTTTTTGCTCACTTTCTCTCTTTATGTAAGACTTTAGAAACTAAATATTAAAATAAAATAAATTTTTTTTTTACAAGCGCTCACTATAACTGTTATCGTAGTATAGCAAAGGAAAAACTACAATATTGAACTTTGTGACTGCGTTAGTATATAGTTGTGTTAAGTAATAACTACATTTAAGTGAACAGTCATAACAACGTATTTCTGGTTCCATACAATATATCCATATTTGTATATATGAGCAACTCTCTAATACATGTGTATGTATGTGTGTGTGTGTGTTTGTTGCAGTCTTCATGTTTAGCTGCAGTACCTCAAATGCCTCAGGCCACAGCCATCTGTGCCCCCCCCCCCCCCCCCCCCCCCCCCCCCCCCCCCCCCCCCCCTTCCCCCCCCCCCCCCCCCCCCCCCCCCCCCCCCCCCCCAACCTTCCTACGCTGTCACCGCTAAATGTGCTTATGCTTCTGCTGGGGTAGTTTTTTGGACTCTGG